>CP137674.1:182843-228807 GCA_037976565.1 Mesocentrotus franciscanus
CCATTCCGGCGACCCAAAGTTCGATTCCTGGTGGGTCATTTTTTTTTTTTTTTTTTGCCGTCGTTTTAAATTTGATTTTATGATCTTCTTCGACTATTATAACATATTATCATATACAATCACAAACATTGTAATAAAATGCCTAATTTTGCGTGTTATATCTATGGGGAAGAATGTCAATCGTTTGAGTACAACCCTATGTAAATCTGATTCCTTGTCGTGTATTAAACCTATGGGTTAATCTCCCAAGTCTGTTGGAATATATCAAATCATCCCATTTTCATGATGTTTAGTCTCCTTCCCAGACGTTTATACTTTCCAGTAATTCAGCCTAGGTATATGCAATCTTTACGTCTCTCCCGCGGACATAGAATTGTTTACATGTCTATAACTTCTCTCTTTCTCTATAATATAGTAAATATTCAATTCTATTTATGCTGGAAATATTAAAAGCATCGTTCTCCATTGCATCTCTTTCTCTTGCTCTGTCTCTCCTCTCTCTCTCTTTCTGTTTCCCTTCCCCTCTCTTGATCTGCCCTCTATCCTTCTCTTGCTCTCTCATTGCATCTCTCTCTCTACTCTTTCACTCTCTCCCTATCTCTGTCTCCCTCTCTTGCTCTGCCTAGCTCCCTCTGTCTCTGCCTCTCATTGTATACTCTCTCACCCTCTCCCTTTCCCGGCCTCTGGTTCTCGTTCTCCCTCCGATATCTATTGTAATTTTCTTTAATTTCCTCTAGCTCTTCATTTTGCCCTTTGTATTCTTATTTCACCCCTACCATGTCCTCTCTCTTTCAAAGTGTATGCATTCTGATTCCTCTTTCTTCCTCGGTCCAGCTCATGTATTTTTACATGTCAATAACTCGTCTCCCTCTCTCCTTCTCTATATCTATATTTTCATTAAATTTCATTATGATCATGATTTTGATCATAATCTTTCTCAATATTTTGTTCATCAGTTAAGTTATCACTTCAGTTCAGGTCACAGTTCAATCTATCAGTTCATTCATCAGTTCATCAGTTTAGCTCATCAATTCAGTTCATTTCACATCAGTTCAATCTATCAGTTCATCAGTACTTCATTCATCAGTTCATATCTTAATACATCATTTTACATTAACATCATTAAATTGGATCATTGAATTGAAGATTAGCATGATCATAAATTGAAGACAGATCACCTAATTCGTCCTGATGACGAATTACTTTTCTAGTTATTATTTATTTTTATTTATTTCCGCCACTTTTTTGTTCCGTTGATAACTCAAGATCGGGTTTGTCAATTTCTTTCAATTTTGACACAGTCATAGGTCATAGTCATGAGACGTGACAGGAACATTTTCAAGGTCATCAAGTCTTCATGACGTCATCCAGGCGCCATTTTGTGTTTTGGTACTTTCAACTCATGATCATATCTTCATAACGGAAAGTCATTTCTCATTCATATTTATCATGATCAAGGTCAATATCCGTCCGGTCAATTTCAGGTCAAAAACGCGCGCGCATGCGTACGTCCGCGCGTCAGCGCGCGCAAAATTTCAAAATGCTCAAAATCGTCTCAAATTCATTTTGCATACGTTTCAGGCCATTTTAAGCATTTCGCAAAAACGCGCACACGCGAATTTTCGCGCGTTTTCGTTCGTGACGGCCGAACGAAAATAATTCCTCCTAGTGCATTTTTGACAGGATATTCCTCATTTTTTCCGAACAATTTGATACCATGTTTATCTTTTTATGACCATTAATAACGGAATGAGCGTCCGTTCAAGATACATGTCCGTGCGCGCGATCTCTTGTAATACATAGCATATATGGGCAAAAACATGCCTATACAAAATTCATTGTAACTCTTCAGAATGGATTGGAACTCCCAATTTTTTTTCATATTTGGATAGATTATGAGTCGGAGATATGATTTCATGTCTCATTTGACCCTCAATTAACTCATGACGTCATCATAATGGCCTCCGAACTCAAAATTTCAATTTGCATATTATGACGTCAGCATATTTTTGGAAAATTGATTGTATCTCTGTAAATATTGATTGATTTTCTTCCAAATTTTGATATGTTCTAGCTGAGACAATTCTCCACAAATGCAGTCATCACGAATTTTCATTTTGACAAAGGCATCATGGCGTATTTTTACGATTAAAGGAGGCATGTCAATTTTCACATTTTGCGTGTATTCTCTATGGGACATGACTTTTCTCAAAACTGGATTCTACATTACCGTCTTTCGCGAGCAATATCTCCGTCGTTTTAGTTTTGTTTTGCTGAGCTTTGAGTATGTTGTAGCTGAGACAATAAGCTATCACAAGTGTGCCCTTTATTTTTCGATCAGATGCCGGGATCATGCTCATATTTCACTTGCAAAGTGAGATTTGAGAATTCCATTTTCCGTTCACGTGTAATGTCTATGTGGATTATTTTGGTATAGTGGTCATAGCACTTGCCTCCCATTCCGGCGACCCAAGTTCGATTCCTGGTGGGTCATTTTTTTTTTTTTTTTGCCGTCGTTTAAATTTGATTTTATGATATTATTCGACTATTATAACATATTATCATATACAATCACAAACAATGTAATAAAATGCCTAATTTTGCGTGTTATATCTATGGGAAAAGAATGTCAATCGTTTGAGTACAACCCTATGGGAAATCTGGTATTAAACCTAATATAGGGTTTATCTCCCAACTCTGCTACAATATCAAATCACCTTGCTAGTCTCCTTCCCAGACGTTTTACTTTTTCCAGTTATTCAGCCCAAGGTATATGCATGTTTACGTCTCTCCCGTGGACATAGAATTGTTTACTTGTCTATACTTCTCTCTTTCTCTATATTAAATTCTATTTATGCTGGATATATTGAATGCATCGTTCTCCATTGCATCTCTCTTTCTCCTCTCTCTTGCTCTGTTTCCCTTCTCCTCTCTTATTTTGCCCCTCTCCTTCTCTTGCTCTGTCTCTGCATAAATATCTCTCTCTACTCTTTTACCCTCTCCCTCTCTCTCTGCCTCCCTCTACCTCGACCTCTTGCCTTGCCTCCCTCTTATTCTCTTGCTCTGTCTCCCCTGCCTCTGCCCTTCTCTTTTTCTTCTCTCTTTAACCCTCTACCTCTCCCGCCTCTGGTTCTCGTTCTCCTTCTATTATGTCTTGTAATGTTCCTTAATTTTCTATAGCTCTGCCTTTTGCCCTTTGGCCTTGGAACTCAAAATACGAATTTGCATATTATGACGTCAGCATATTTATGGAAAATTGATTGTATCTCTGTAAATATGGATCGATTTTCTTCCAAATTTTGATATGTTGTAGCTAAGACAATTTTCTACAAGATCAGTTATTCAGATTACATAACAGACCACCTAATTCGTCCTCATGACGAATTACATTTCTATTAGGTGGTCTGTCGGTATCGACAGATCACCTATTGTTTTCGTCAAATTTTCTTTTTATTATTTATTTTTATTTATTTCCGCCACTTTTTTGTTCCGTTGATAACTCAAGATCGGTTTTGTCAATTTCTTTCAATTTTGACACAGTCATAGGTCATAGTCATGAGACGTGACAGGAACATTTTCAAGGTCATCAAGTCTTCATGACGTCATCCAGGCGCCATTTTGTGTTTTTTTGGTACTTTCAACTCATGATCATATCTTCATAACGGAAAGTCATTTCTCATTCATATTTATCATGATCAAGGTCAATATCCGTCCGGTCAATTTCAGGTCAAAAACGCGCGCGCATGCGTACGTCCGCGCGTTAGCGCGCGCAAAATTTCAAAATGCTCAAAATCGTCTCAAATTCATTTTGCATACGTTTCAGGCCATTTTAAGCATTTCGCAAAAACGCGAAAACGCGAATTTTCGCGCGTTTTCGTTCGTGACGGCCGAACGAAAAATAATTCTCCTAGTGCATTTTTGACATGATATTCCTCATTTTTTTCGAACATTTTGATACCATGTTTATCTTTTTATGACCATTAATAACGGAATGAGCGTCCGTTCAAGATACATGTCCGTGCGCGCGATCTCTTGTAATACATAGCATATATGGGCAAAAACATGCCTATACAAAATTCATTGTAACTCTTCAGAATGGATGGAACTCCCAATTTTTTTCATATTTGGATAGATTATGAGTCGGAGATATGATTTCATGTCTCATTTGACCCTCAATTAACTCATGACGTCATCATAATGGCCTCCGAACTCAAAATTTCAATTTGCATATTATGACGTCAGCATATTTTTTGAAAATTGATTGTATCTCTGTAAATATTGATTGATTTTCTTCCAAATTTTGATATGTTCTAGCTGAGACAATTCTCCACAAATGCAGTCATCACGATTTTTCATTTTGACAAAGGCATCATGGCGTATTTTGCGATTAAAGGAGGCATGTCAATTTTTCACATTTTGCGTGTATTCTCTATGGGACATGACTTTTCTCAAAACTGGATTCTACATTACCGTCTTTCGCGAGCAATATCTCCGTCGTTTTAGTTTTGTTTTCGCTGAGCTTTGAGTATGTTGTAGCTGAGACAATAAGCTATCACAAGTGTGCCCTTTATTTTTCGATCAGATGCCGGGATCATGCTCATATTTCACTTGCAAAGTGAGATTTGAGAATTCCATTTTCCGTTCACGTGTAATGTCTATGTGGATTATTTTGGTATAGTGGTCATAGCACTTGCCTCCCATTCCGGCGACCCAAGTTCGATTCCTGGTGGGTCATTTTTTTTTTTTTTTTTGCCGTCGTTTAAATTTGATTTTATGATATTATTCGACTATTATAACATATTATCATATACAATCACAAACAATGTAATAAAATGCCTAATTTTGCGTGTTATATCTATGGGAGAAGAATGTCAATCGTTTGAGTACAACCCTATGGGAAATCTGGTATTAAACCTAATATAGGGTGTATCTCCCAACTCTGCTACAATATCAAATCACCTTGCTAGTCTCCTTCCCAGACGTTTTTACTTTTTCCAGTTATTCAGCCCAAGGTATATGCATGTTTACGTCTCTCCCGTGGACATAGAATTGTTTACTTGTCTATACTTCTCTCTTTCTCTATATTAAATTCTATTTATGCTGGATATATTGAATGCATCGTTCTCCATTGCATCTCTCTCTTTCTCCTCTCTCTTGCTCTGTTTCCCTTCTCCTCTCTTATTTTGCCCCTCTCCTTCTCTTGCTCTGTCTCTGCATATATATCTCTCTCTACTCTTTTACCCTCTCCCTCTCTCTCTGCCTCCCTCTACCTCGACCTCTTGCCTTGCCTCCCTCTTATTCTCTTGCTCTGTCTCCCTCTGCCTCTGCCCTTCTCTTTTCTTCTCTCTCACCCTCTACCTCTCCCGCCTCTGGTTCTCGTTCTCCTTCTATTATGTCTTGTAATGTTCCTTAATTTTCTACAGCTCTGCCCTTTGCCCTTTGGCCTTGGAACTCAAAATACGAATTTGCATATTATGACGTCAGCATATTTATGGAAAATTGATTGTATCTGTAAATATGGATCGATTTTCTTCCAAATTTTGATATGTTGTAGCTAAGACAATTTTCTACAAGATCAGTTATTCAGATTACATAACAGACCACCTAATTCGTCCTCATGACGAATTACATTTCTAGTTATTTTTATTAGGTGGTCTGTCGGTATCGACAGATCACCTATTGTTTTTGTCAGAATTTTCTTTCTTTATTTATTTTTATTTATTTCTCCCCCTTTTTGTTCAGAGGATAACTCAAGATCAGTTTAGTCAATTTCTTTCAATTTTGGCACAGTCATAGGTCATTGTCATGAGACGTGACAGGAACATTTTCAAGGTCATCAAGTCTTCATGACGTCATCCAGGCGCCATTTTGTGTTTTTTGGACTTCAACTCATGATCATATCTTCATAACGGAAAGTCATTTCTCATTCATATTTATCATGATCAAGGTCAATATCCGTCCGGTCAATTTCAGGTCAAAAAACGCGCGCGCATGCGTACGTCCGCGCGTGAGCGCGCGCAAAATTTAAAATGCTCAAAATCACTCTCAATTCAAATGAGATACGTTTCAGGCCATTTTAAGCATTTTTAAAATTTGCGCGCGCGTACTTATGCGTGTGCGTTTTTGCGCGTACTGGCATTTTGCAACATAGAATCGCCAAATTTTTTCTGTCATCATATTTGGCACATTTTCCAAGCATTTTGATACCTTGTTTAACTTTTTCTGACCAGTAATAACGCAATGAGCGTCCGTCAAAGTATAACAGCACCCGCGGACCGCGCTATCTCTATCCACAATACATAGGCAAAAACATGCCTATACAAAACTCATTGTAACTCTTCAGAATGGATGGATACCCCAATTTTTTTCATATTTGGATAGATTATGAGTCGGAGATATGATTTCATGTCTCATTTGACCCTCAATTAACTCATGACGTCATCATAATGGCCTCCGAACTCAAAATTTCAATTTGCATATTATGACGTCAGCATATTTTTGGAAAATTGATTGTATCTCTGTAAATATTGATCGATTTTCTTCCAAATTTTGATATGTTCTAGCTGAGACAATTCTCTACAAATGCAGTCATCACGAATTTTCATTTTGACAAAGGCATCATGGCGTATTTTTGCGATTAAAGGAGGCATGTCAATTTTCACATTTTGCGTGTATTCTCTATGGGACATGACTTTTCTCAAAACTGGATTCTACATTCCCGTCTTTCGCGAGCAATATCTCCGTCGTTTTAGCTTTGTTTTCGCTGAGCTTTGAGTATGTTGTAGCTGAGACAATAAGCTATCACAAGTGTGCCCTTTATTTTTCGATCAGATGCCGGGATCATGCTCATATTTCACTTGCAAAGTGGGATTTGAGAATTCCATTTTCCGTTCACGTGTAATCGCTATGGGAAATGTTTTGGGAAATGTTTTGTATATCGGTAACGCACTTGTTCATTTTATTTTCCCACCACTTTATTGTGAGCGTGATTGCTCGAATTCAGTTCCATCAATTTTCATCAAATTTTTGTCAGTCATCAGGCTTATCAAATTCAAGTGCCACCATTTTCAAGGTCATCAGGTCATCATGACGTCATCCAGGCGCCATTTTGTGAAATCACAATATCAATCATATCTTCATGATGCGTCATCAAAGGTTATTTATATTCATATCACATATATATTAGGTCAAGGGTCAACAAGTCATGTCATCAAAGGTCACAAAAAGGTCATGACGCGCGCGTACGTGCGCGTCAATATTTTAAAATGCTCAAAATCACTTAACTATTAAACGAGTACGAATCAGGTCATTTTAAGCATTTCAAAAATTTCCGTCCGTGCGCGTCCGCGCGCGTTATGCGCGCGCAGCATGTTCACATCGTAAACACGCCGTTTTTGCATGGTTTGTATTTCTGACACTATTTTTGACAATTTCCAACTATTTCCAGTCATTCTCGACCTTCTATAATGCCACACGCGTGCGTCAAACTTTAAAATTCGTGCGCGCGTCAATGGGCAATATAATGTAAAAAGTGGTAAAAACATGTCTATATAAAATCCGCCATAGCTCGTCAGAATGCCTGAATTCCTCTCCATTTTTTTCATATTTGGATAGAGTATGAATTGGAGATATGATTTCATGTCTCATTTTGCCAGTACATATATCGTGACGTCATCATAAAGGCCTTGGAACTCAAAATACGAATTTGCATATTATGACGTCCGCATATTTATGGAAAATTGATTGTATCTCTGTAAATATTAATTGTTTTTCTTCCAAATTTAGATATGTTGTAGCTAAGACAATTCCCTACCAAATAAGTTTCCTCACTTTTCGTTTTGATGACGTCATCAAAGTGAAAATTTCAATTAAAGGCGACATGTCAGAATTTTCTTAACGTGCGTGTTGTCTACGAAAGTCTAATTTCGTTCACATCATGAATCTATATAACATTAATCTTTGAGCACTATCTAGCTTATTTAAGCTCTTTTTTCTTCAAATTTTGATATGTTGTAGCTAAGACAATTTTCTACAAGATCAGTTATTCAGATTACATAACAGACCACCTAATTCGTCCTCATGACGAATTACATTTCTTTTATTTATTTCCTCCACTTTTTTGTTCCAATGATAACTCAAGATCGGTACAGTCAATTTCTTTCAATTTTGGCACAGTCATAGGTCATTGTCATAAAACGTGACAGGAACATTTTCAAGGTCATCAGGTCATCGTGACGTCATCCAGGCGCCATTTTGTGAAATCACATGATCAATCATATCTTCATGATGCGTCATCAAAGGTCATTCATATTCATATCACATATACTTCAGGTCAAGGGTCAACAGGTCATGTCGTCAAAAATCACATAAAGGTCATGACGCGCGCGTACGCGCGCGTCAAAATTAAAAAGCTCAAAATCACTTAACTATTATTGAGAGTACGAATCAGGTCATTTTAAGCATTTCAAAATTTCCGTCCGTGCGCATCCGCGCGCGCGTTATGCGCGCGCGCAGCGCGTACACATCGTAAAAACGCCTTTTCGCATGGTTTTATTTCTGACACTATTTTTGACAATTTCCAACTATTTCCAGTAATTCTCGACCTTCCATAATGCCACACGCGCGCGTCAAACTTTAAAATTCGTGCGCGCGTCAATGGGCAATATAATGTAAAAAGTGGTAAAAACATGTCTATATAAAATCCGCCATAGCTCGTCAGAATGCCTAAATACCCCAAATTTTTAACATTTTCTGGAAGCCCATGAAATGTTTATGTGATTTCATGTATAATTTTGTCCAATCGTATGTTCTGACGTCGTCATATTTGCATATGAACTCGAAAATTTGATTTTGAAAATATGACATCATAATTTTTGTATTCATTTGATAATATTGCAGTAATATTGTCGATTTTCTTCCAAATTTTGATATGTTCTAGCTGAGACAATTCTCTACAAATGCAGTCATCACGATTTTCATTTTGACAAAGGCATCATGGCGTATTTTGAGATTAAAGGAGGCATGTCAATTTTCACATTTTGCGTGTATTCTCTATGGGACATGACTTTTTCTCAAAACTGGATTCTACATTACCGTCTTTCGCGAGCAATATCTCCGTCGTTTTAGTTTTGTTTTCGCTGAGCTTTGAGTATGTTGTAGCTGAGACAATAAGCTATCACAAGTGTGCCCTTTATTTTTCGATCAGATGCCGGGATCATGCTCATATTTCACTTGCAAAGTGAGATTTGAGAATTCCATTTTCCGTTCACGTGTAATGTCTATGTGGATTATTTTGGTATAGTGGTCATAGCACTTGCCTCCCATTCCGGCGACCCAAGTTCGATTCCTGGTGGGTCATTTTTTTTTTTTTTTTGCCGTCGTTTAAATTTGATTTTATGATATTATTCGACTATTATAACATATTATCATATACAATCACAAACAATGTAATAAAATGCCTAATTTTGCGTGTTATATCTATGGGAGAAGAATGTCAATCGTTTGAGTACAACCCTATGGGAAATCTGGTATTAAACCTAATATAGGGTGTATCTCCCAACTCTGCTACAATATCAAATCACCTTGCTAGTCTCCTTCCCAGACGTTTTACTTTTTCCAGTTATTCAGCCCAAGGTATATGCATGTTTACGTCTCTCCCGTGGACATAGAATTGTTTACTTGTCTATACTTCTCTCTTTCTCTATATTAAATTCTATTTATGCTGGATATATTGAATGCATCGTTCTCCATTGCATCTCTCTCTTTCTCCTCTCTCTTGCTCTGTTTCCCTTCTCCTCTCTTATTTTGCCCCTCTCCTTCTCTTGCTCTGTCTCTGCATATATATCTCTCTCTACTCTTTTACCCTCTCCCTCTCTCTCTGCCTCCCTCTACCTCGACCTCTTGCCTTGCCTCCCTCTTATTCTCTTGCTCTGTCTCCCTCTGCCTCTGCCCTTCTCTTTTCTTCTCTCTCGCCCTCTACCTCTCCCGCCTCTGGTTCTCGTTCTCCTTCTATTATGTCTTGTAATGTTCCTTAATTTTCTACAGCTCTGCCCTTTGCCCTTTGGCCTTGGAACTCAAAATACGAATTTGCATATTATGACGTCAGCATATTTATGGAAAATTGATTGTATCTGTAAATATGGATCGATTTTCTTCCAAATTTTGATATGTTGTAGCTAAGACAATTTTCTACAAGATCAGTTATTCAGATTACATAACAGACCACCTAATTCGTCCTCATGACGAATTACATTTCTAGTTATTCTTTATTAGGTGGTCTGTCGGTATCGACAGATCACCTATTGTTTTTGTCAGAATTTTCTTTCTTTATTTATTTTTATTTATTTCTCCCCCTTTTTTGTTCAGAGGATAACTCAAGATCAGTTAAGTCAATTTCTTTCAATTTTGGCACAGTCATAGGTCATTGTCATGAGACGTGTCAGGAACATTTTCAAGGTCATCAAGTCTTCATGACGTCATCCAGGCGCCATTTTGTGTTTTGGACTTCAACTCATGATCATATCTTCATAACGGAAAGTCATTTCTCATTCATATTTATCATGATCAAGGTCAATATCCGTCCGGTCAATTTCAGGTCAAAAAACGCGCGCGCATGCGTACGTCCGCGCGTGAGCGCGCAAATTTAAAATGTTCAAAATCACTTTTTATTCAAATGAGAGTACGTTTCAGGCCATTTTAAGCATTTTCAAAATTTGCGCGCGCACTTATACGCGCGCGTTTTCGCGCGTATTGGCATTTTGCAACATCGAATCGCCAAATTTTTCTGTCATCATATTTGGCACATTTTCCAAGCATTTTGATACCTTGTTTACTTTTTCTGACCAGTAATAACGCAATGAGCGTCCGTCAAAGTATAACAGCACCCGCGGCAATATCTCTATCCACAATACATAGGCAAAAACATGCCTATACAAAACTCATTGTAACTCTTCAGAATGGATGGATACCCCAATTTTTTTCATATTTGGATAGATTATGAGTCGGAGATATGATTTCATGTCTCATTTGATCCTCAATTAACTCATGACGTCATCATAATGGCCTCCGAACTCAAAATTTCAATTTGCATATTATGACGTCAGCATATTTTGGAAAATTGATTGTATCTCTGTAAATATTGATCGATTTTCTTCCAAATTTTGATATGTTCTAGCTGAGACAATTCTCTACAAATGCAGTCATCACGATTTTCATTTTGAAAAGGCATCATGGCGTATTTTTGCGATTAAAGGAGGCATGTCAATTTTCACATTTTGCGTGTATTCTCTATGGGACATGACTTTTCTCAAAACTGGATTCTACATTCCCGTCTTTCGCGAGCAATATCTCCGTCGTTTTAGCTTTGTTTTCGCTGAGCTTCGAGTATGTTGTAGCTGAGACAATAAGCTATCACAAGTGTGCCCTTTATTTTTGATCAGATGCCGGGATCATGCTCATATTTCACTTGCAAAGTGGGATTTGAGAATTCCATTTTCCGTTCACGTGTAATGCTATGGGAAATGTTTTGGGAAATGTTTTTGTATATCGGTAACGCACTTGTTCATTTTATTTTCCCACCACTTTATTGTGAGCGTGATTGCTCGAATTCAGTTCCATCAATTTTCATCAAATTTTTGTCAGTCATCAGGCTTATCAAATTCAAGTGCCACCATTTTTTTCAAGGTCATCAGGTCATCATGACGTCATCCAGGCGCCATTTTGTGAAATCACAATATCAATCATATCTTCATGATGCGTCATCAAGGTTATTATATTCATATCACATATATATTAGGTCAAGGGTCAACAAGTCATGTCATCAAAGGTCACAAAAGGTCATGACGCGCGCGTACGTGCGCGTCAATATTTTAAAATGCTCAAAATCACTTAACTATTAAACGAGTACGAATCAGGTCATTTTAAGCATTTCAAAAATTTCCGTCCGTGCGCGTCCACGCGCGCGTTATGCGCGCGCGCAGCATGTTCACATCGTAAACACGCCGTTTTTTGCATGGTTTGTATTTCTGACACTATTTTTGACAATTTCCAACTATTTCCAGTCATTCTCGACCTTCTATAATGCCACACGCGTGCGTCAAACTTTAAAATTCGTGCGCGCGTCAATGGGCAATATAATGTAAAAAGTGGTAAAAACATGTCTATATAAAATCCGCCATAGCTCGTCAGAATGCCTGAATTCCTCTCCATTTTTTTCATATTTGGATAGAGTATGAATTGGAGATATGATTTCATGTCTCATTTGCCAGTACATATATCGTGATGTCATCATAAAGGCCTTGGAACTCAAAATACGAATTTGCATATTATGACGTCCGCATATTTATGGAAAATTGATTGTATCTCTGTAAATATTAATTGTTTTTCTTCCAAATTTAGATATGTTGTAGCTAAGACAATTCCCTACCAAATAAGTTTCCTCACTTTTCGTTTTGATGACGTCATCAAAGTGAAAATTTCAATTAAAGGCGACATGTCAGAATTTTCTTAACGTGCGTGTTGTCTACGAAAGTCTAATTTCGTTCACATCATGAATCTATATAACATTAATCTTTGAGCACTATCTAGCTTATTTAAGCTCTTTTTTCTTCCAAATTTTGATATGTTGTAGCTAAGACAATTTTCTACAAGATCAGTTATTCAGATTACATAACAGACCACCTAATTCGTCCTCATGACGAATTACATTTCTAGTTTTTATTTATTTCCTCCACTTTTTTGTTCCAATGATAACTCAAGATCGGTACAGTCAATTTCTTTCAATTTTGGCACAGTCATAGGTCATTGTCATAAAACGTGACAGGAACATTTTCAAGGTCATCAAGTCATCGTGACGTCATCCAGGCGCCATTTTGTGAAATCACATGATCAATCATATCTTCATGATGCGTCATCAAAGGTCATTCATATTCATATCACATATACTTCAGGACAAGGGTCAACAGGTCATGTCGTCAAAAATCACATAAAGGTCATGACGCGCGCGTACGCGCGTCAAAATTAAAGCTCAAAATCACTTAACTATTAATTGAGAGTACGAATCAGGTCATTTTAAGCATTTCAAAATTTCCGTCCGTGCGCATCGCGCGCGTTATGCGCGCGCGCAGCATTACATCGTAAAACGCCTTTTTCGCATGGTTTTATTTCTGACACTATTTTTGACAATTTCCAACTATTTCCAGTCATTCTCGACCTTCCATAATGCCACACGCGCGTCAAACTTTAAAATTCGTGCGCGCGTCAATGGGCAATATAATGTAAAAAGTGGTAAAAACATGTCTATATAAAATCCGCCATAGCTCGTCAGAATGCCTAAATACCCCAAATTTTTAACATTTTCTGGAAGC
This sequence comes from Mesocentrotus franciscanus, assembly GCA_037976565.1. Taxonomy (NCBI): domain Eukaryota; kingdom Metazoa; phylum Echinodermata; class Echinoidea; order Camarodonta; family Strongylocentrotidae; genus Mesocentrotus; species Mesocentrotus franciscanus. Next base: position 196,208 of record CP137674.1, read on the forward strand.
CCATGAAATGTTTATGTGATTTCATGTATAATTTTGTCCAATCGTATGTTCTGACGTCGTCATATTTGCATATGAACTCAAAATTTGATTTTGAAAATATGACATCATAATTTTGTATTCATTTGATAATATTGCAGTAATAGGTTGTCGATTTTCTTCCAAATTTTGATATGTTTGTAGCTGAGACAATTCTCTACAAATGCAGTCACCACGATTTTCATTTTGACAAAGGCATCATGGCGTATTTTGCGATTAAAGGAGGCATGTCAATTTTCACATTTTGCGTGTATTCTCTATGGGACATGACTTTTCTCAAAACTGGATTCTACATTCCGTCTTTCGCGAGCAATATCTCCGTCGTTTTAGTTTTGTTTTTGCTGAGCTTTGAGTATGTTGTAGCTGAGACAATAAGCTATCACAAGTGTGCCCTTTATTTTTCGATCAGATGCCGGGATCATGCTCATATTTCACTTGCAAAGTGGATTTGAGAATTCCATTTTCCGTTCACGTGTAATGTCTATGTGGATTATTTTGGTATAGTGGTCATAGCACTTGCCTCCCATTCCGGCGACCCAAGTTCGATTCCTGGTGGGTCATTTTTTTTTTTTTTGCCGTCGTTTTAGATTTGATTTTATGATCTTCTTCGACTATTATAACATATTATCATATACAATCACAAACAATGTAATAAAATGCCTAATTTTGCGTGTTATATCTATGGGAGAAGAATGTCAATCGTTTGAGTACAACCCTATGGGAAATCTGGTATTAAACCTAATATAGGGTTTATCTCCCAACTCTGCTACAATATCAAATCACCTTGCTAGTCTCCTTCCCAGACGTTTTACTTTTTCCAGTTATTCAGCCCAAGGTATATGCATGTTTACGTCTCTCCCGTGGACATAGAATTGTTTACTTGTCTATACTTCTCTCTTTCTCTATATTAAATTCTATTTATGCTGGATATATTGAATGCATCGTTCTCCATTGCATCTCTCTCTTTCTCCTCTCTCTTGCTCTGTTTCCCTTCTCCTCTCTTATTTTGCCCCTCTCCTTCTCTTGCTCTGTCTCTGCATATATATCTCTCTCTACTCTTTTACCCTCTCCCTCTCTCTCTGCCTCCCTCTACCTCGACCTCTTGCCTTGCCTCCCTCTTATTCTCTTGCTCTGTCTCCCTCTGCCTCTGCCCTTCTCTTTTCTTCTCTCTCACCCTCTACCTCTCCCGCCTCTGGTTCTCGTTCTCCTTCTATTATGTCTTGTAATGTTCCTTAATTTTCTATAGCTCTGCCCTTTGCCCTTTGGCCTTGGAACTCAAAATACGAATTTGCATATTATGACGTCAGCATATTTATGGAAAATTGATTGTATCTCTGTAAATATGGATCGATTTTCTTCCAAATTTTGATATGTTGTAGCTAAGACAATTTTCTACAAGATCAGTTATTCAGATTACATAACAGACCACCTAATTCGTCTTCATGACGAATTACATTTCTAGTTAGGTGGTCTGTCGTAATCGACAGATCACCTATTAATTTCGTCAGAATTTTCTTTTTATTATTATTATTATTATTATTTATTTATTTTTATTTCCTCCAATTTTTGTTCCGACGATAACTCAAGATCGGACAGTCAATTTCTTTCAATTTTGGCACAGTCATGGGTCATTGTCATAAACGTGACAATAACATTTTCAAGGTCATCAGGTCATCGTGACGTCATCCAGGCGCCATTTTGTGAAATCACATGATCAATCATATCTTCATGATGCGTCATCAAAGGTCATTCAAATTCATATCACATATACTTCAGGTCAAGGGTCAACAGGTCATGTTTTCAAAGGTCACATAAAGGTCATGACGCGCGCGTACGCGCGTCAAAATTTAAAATGCTCAAAATCACTTAACTATTAAACGAGAGTACGAATCAGATCATTTTAAGCATTTCAAAATTTCCGTCCGTGCGCGTCCGCGCGCGTTATGCGCGCGCGCAGCTACACATCGTAAAAACGCCGTTTTTCGCATGGTTTTTATTCCTGACACTATTTTTGACAATTTCCAACTATTTCCAGTCATTCTGACCTTCCATAATGCCACACGCGTGCGTCAAACTTTAAAATTCGTGCGCGCGTCAATGGGCAATATAATGTAAAAGTGGTAAAAACATGTCTATATAAAATCCGCCATAGCTCGTCAGAATGCCTAAAACCCCAAATTTTTAACATTTTCTGGAAGCCCATGAAATGTTTATGTGATTTCATGTAAAATTTTGTCCAATCGTATGTTCTGACGTCGTCATATTTGCATATGAACTCGAAAATTTGATTTTGAAAATATGACATCATAATTTTTGTATTCATTTGACAATATTGCGGTAATAGGTTGTCGATTTTCTTCCAAATTTTGATATGTTGTAGCTGAGACAATTTTCTACCAATGCAGTCACCACGATTTTCATTTTGACAAAAGCATCATGGTGCATTTTTGCGATTAAAGGAGGCATGTTAATTTTCACATTTTGCGTGTAATCTCTATGGGAAATGACTTTTTGTCAAAACTGGATTCTACATTCCTGTATTTCGCGAGCAATATCTCCGTCGTTTTAGCTTCGTTTTCGCTGAGCTTTGAGTATGTTGTAGCTGAGACAATAAGCTATCACAAGTGTGCCCTTTATTTTCGATCAGATATCGGGATCATGCTCATATTTCGATTGCAAAGTGGGATTTGAGAATTCCATTTCCCGTTCACATGTAAACGGTATGGGAAATGTTTTGATATATCGGTAACACACTTGATTTCCGACCTCGAGATCCCTGGTTCGAGTCCGGGCGTCTCCAAAAAAAATTTCTTCACTTTTTTTTCTTTATGACCTTTCACTGATCATAAAAATTGAAGACAGACCACCTAATTCGTCTCCATGACGAATTAAATGTCTAGTTATTATTTATTTTTATTTATTTCCGCCACTTTTTTGTTCCGTTGATAACTCAAGATCGGTTTTGTCAATTTCTTTCAATTTTGACACAGTCATAGGTCATAGTCATGAGACGTGACAGGAACATTTTCAAGGTCATCAAGTCTTCATGACGTCATCCAGGCGCCATTTTGTGTTTTTTGGGGTACTTTCAACTCATGATCATATCTTCATAACGGAAAGTCATTTCTCATTCATATTTATCATGATCAAGGTCAATATCCGTCCGGTCAATTTCAGGTCAAAAAACGCGCGCGCATGCGTACGTCCGCGCGTTAGCGCGCGCAAAATTTCAAAATGCTCAAAATCGTCTCAAATTAATTTTGCATACGTTTTAGACCATTTTAAGCATTTCGCAAAAAAACGCGCAAACGCGAATTTTCGCGCGTTTTCGTTCGTGACGGCCGAACGAAAAATAATTCCTCTAGTGCATTTTTGACATGATATTCCTCATTTTTTCCGAACATTTGATACCATGTTTATCTTTTTATGACCATTAATAACGGAATGAGCGTCCGTTCAAGATACATGTCCGTGCGCGCGATCTCTTGTAATACATAGCATATATGGGCAAAAACATGCCTATACAAAATTCATTGCAACTCTTCAGAATGGATGGGAACTCCCAATTTTTTTCATATTTGGATAGATTATGAGTCGGAGATATGATTTCATGTCTCATTTGACCCTCAATTAACTCATGACGTCATCATAATGGCCTCCGAACTCAAAATTTCAATTTGCATATTATGACGTCAGCATATTTTTGAAAATTGATTGTATCTCTGTAAATATTGATTGATTTTCTTCCAAATTTTGATATGTTCTAGCTGAGACAATTCTCCACAAATGCAGTCATCACGATTTTCATTTTGACAAAGGCATCATGGCGTATTTTTGCGATTAAAGGAGGCATGTCAATTTTTCACATTTTGCGTGTATTCTCTATGGGACATGACTTTTTCTCAAAACTGGATTCTACATTCCGTCTTTCGCGAGCAATATCTCCGTCGTTTTAGTTTTGTTTTTGCTGAGCTTTGAGTATGTTGTAGCTGAGACAATAAGCTATCACAAGTGTGCCCTTTATTTTTCGATCAGATGCCGGGATCATGCTCATATTTCACTTGCAAAGTGAGATTTGAGAATTCCATTTTCCGTTCACGTGTAATGTCTATGTGGATTATTTTGGTATAGTGGTCATAGCACTTGCCTCCCATTCCGGCGACCCAAGTTCGATTCCTGGTGGGTCATTTTTTTTTTTTTTTTTGCCGTCGTTTTAAATTTGATTTTATGATCTTCTTCGACTATTATAACATATTATCATATACAATCACAAACAATGTAATAAAATGCCTAATTTTGCGTGTTATATCTATGGGAGAAGAATGTCAATCGTTTGAGTACAACCCTATGGGAAATCTGGTATTAAACCTAATATAGGGTGTATCTCCCAACTCTGCTACAATATCAAATCACCTTGCTAGTCTCCTTCCCAGACGTTTTTACTTTTCCAGTTATTCAGCCCAAGGTATATGCATGTTTACGTCTCTCCCGTGGACATAGAATTGTTTACTTGTCTATACTTCTCTCTTTCTCTATATTAAATTCTATTTATGCTGGATATATTGAATGCATCGTTCTCCATTGCATCTCTCTCTTTCTCCTCTCTCTTGCTCTGTTTCCCTTCTCCTCTCTTATTTTGCCCCTCTCCTTCTCTTGCTCTGTCTCTGCATATATATCTCTCTACTCTTTTACCCTCTCCCTCTCTCTCTGCCTCCCTCTACCTCGACCTCTTGCCTTGCCTCCCTCTTATTCTCTTGCTCTGTCTCCCTCTGCCTCTGCCCTTCTCTTTTCTTCTCTCTCACCCTCTACCTCTCCCGCCTGCTCTGGTTCTCGTTCTCCTTCTATTATGTCTTGTAATGTTCCTTAATTTTCTACAGCTCTGCCCTTTGCCCTTTGGCCTTGGAACTCAAAATACGAATTTGCATATTATGACGTCAGCATATTTATGGAAAATTGATTGTATCTCTGTAAATATGGATCGATTTTCTTCCAAATTTTGATATGTTGTAGCTAAGACAATTTTCTACAAGATCAGTTATTCAGATTACATAACAGACCACCTAATTCGTCCTCATGACGAATTACATTTCTAGTTTTGGCATTAGTATCATTAATGTTTCCTTCATCGCAAAATGAAAAATCTTTCTGAGTCAATTTATCCCTTTATATGTTATTAAAAGAAAAAAAATAGTGAGTTTCCGGCATAAAAAACAAAACATGTCCCCTCTGCTATGACCAAACCCACAAATCAAAACGATTGCATATTAATTAATAAGCCTCAACCTTTGGCTTCTCTAGACATAAAAATACAAAAATCCACTCGCATAATTCCGGTTTCGTGTGGCTAGATCATTGTCCGACTAGCAATTAACTGATCACATCTACTGGACATCTGGTACGCTGGACACTGCAGATGGACACAAGCTAATCACTCTACAGCTTCACGCGGTTTCATATTTTGTTTGAAAACATGAAATTTTCTTCCCAAATGAACCCCCCCCCCCCAAATACGGCAATCTGCCGAAGAGATTACGCGCGATAATTAACAAAAAAGAAATGTCGTAAACTCATTCAGCTGAGAACCAAATTAGGGCGTTTACTACTTGTAATGGTTAGTTTCATAAAATAACGTGCTTCTGATTCTCAAAAGGCATTCGGGAAAATAGATAGGTACGCATATTCAAACAAAATTTCAATCATACTTCTTGCGAGTTACCGTTCATTGTAATCATGGAAGGATTATAAATAATCGTTTGAAGAATACAGTTCCACAAAAGGCAATATTTATTGCAAATGACTATTCGGTATTAAGTGGCTAATTGCCAATATTCTCAGAAAAATGTTAAAATGATGTATCAAATAAGATTCTTTAGATTTTTCTTAATACGAAAATTTCCCTTGCCGACCTTTCCTTTTCTGAAATTAAAACTGTGGGATATAGAGTGTCAAATTTTCCACACAACATTTTCTAATGACAAATCTCCAAGGCAGGCGGGAAAAGGGGAAAGAAACAATGAAAGAACGAAAGAAAGAGAGAGAGAGAGAGAGAGAGAGAGAATGCATGAGCTTTAGGACACTATCGACTATTAATCCGCAGCACGCGAACGCGCGTGCGTACTAATAACCCACACGCATTATTGTCGACCTCAAAATTGCGAACCTTTAGGGGTCAGCGCTAACCCCACCACGCCCCATCTGTCTTCTAGACCGTCCGCAAATAGTTGTTATTTTATGTTGACATGTGTGGGTTGTGATCTGAAGCCAGATCGGGGGTTTGGTCAGTGGTCAGTAAGATGATGGAGTTTGAGTAATTAATTAAAAAAACGGCTCCTAAATATTTGAAGAATAGGCAATAAAAATGAAGAGTTTCTACTCGTTTTCATTGAACATAAATGTCGTCTGTTCAGGGCCATAAGGGCGTTAACTCATATACTGACTTAACGCCCTTCTCACCTTCTGGCTCTCAACAGATGTTATTGAAATTTCTTGAACGTCATCCCACGTCATCTAAGAGCCATAAGGGCGTTAAATCATATAGGCTTTACAATCATTGAACGCTCTTTTAACTCTCAGCGGATAGTGGAGAATATTCTTTACATGCGATTTATCAAACAAGGGCGATTTAAAAAAAATAACTTTCTTATTTCATGTTTTTTCGGGATTTTTAAAGATTTGTGTACCCCTAAAAGACACTACAGTTCTCTATCTTTATTATGATAATCATTATCATTGAGGAAAACTTTACAACGACAGCCTCAATCTTAATGACGTCACAAACTGTCTATCTCTTTAGGCAATTTGTTGATTGGCACATTTTGATGCTTGCCTTCACTTCAACGATCTTTAGTATACTTTTGCATATTATTTGAAAAAGGATTTTGTCACCTTGAGAATTGAATAAGAGAAAATCTTAAACGAATCGCAACTTGCTAACAGTTCGAAAAGTTGCAAATAGTTAATTATCAACAGCAGTTAACATTAAATAGTTTTAAAGTAATTTTTTTGTCTATTTTCTTTTCTTTATTCTTTTATATTTCGTTTTAAGGAGATTTCGACACCTGCCTTCAGTGGACAAATTACTTGTGAAATTGAATTCAAGTTAATGAATTTAACTGTGTAAAGCTACCAATACGCATCATCTATATTTGTTTCTTTGAAATTAATTTGATAATAATTTGTATCGAACTGGATGCTATCATATTCATTGAAATGACTAAATGCGATGTTAGTGATTTTCATCACTTCATCGATAGCGTATATGGTGGAGAAGAAGGTGCAGATAGCTGTTCCTTTGTTTTCTTGACATTTCTTTACATCGGGGGAAAAAATGTAGCTCTGGGTGTAGGTGCATCTGTTTGGCAAATTCATTCATTCCAATTTTGTTCTTCTTTTCTTACTACGAACGATTTCAGTTCTTTTCTTCCAGCCCGCGTTCCCAGATTATTTGTTTCTCCATCATTATTTTTTCTTCTTCAAGAAGCCTCAACGCGTGCACTCGAGTTGAACTTGAGGGGACACTGAACGGACGCGTGCGGGTTCCAAAATAACAATTTATCACCACCCCATTCCGGAGCTCAAGCAACTCTTTTTCTCCAGCCGTAAATCACAAAGTATTTATTATGGAAGAAGCACTTCTTTTCTTCCTTCTTTCATCCTCTATTTGCTAGCCATTATTCGTTTGCCTTTGTTCGTAAGAGAGATCCAAGAAATGCAGGCACGCAACAGGTGACACGCCGCGTAAAATCGAGAGGGTCTGGTCCGCTCGCGAGCGCGGTTTTGCGGGTTTATTTTCTCTTTTCCACCTTTTTATTTCTCCGATCGGCAGAAGATAACAAAACTTTGGTAAATCTGACAGAAAAAAGGGTTATCCTGCTGGCACGTGCCAGAGAACAATAGATCCCAAATCGGGGCACCATTGACGAGGGGTCAGTCCTATTTGGCTGGCAGGTGTCACCGTGATCCCTGCTTTTTTCCTTCCGTGATGGAGTGAAAAGAAAAAAAGGTTGTAGAGTTTTTGTTGTTTTGTCTGGATCGCGAGGGGAGCATGTGGCGGAGTGGTGCTCGCTGGTGAGTGGGGTAGATGCCTGAAGATACGGCGTTGCATTCCTCTGCAAGCCTGCCGCGATCCGATGCACAGTCGCAGCGCGCGGCGAGGCGATGGATGGATGATGGGGCGACGGGCTCGAGCGAGCTGCACCTGCTCCCATCTCGCCTCCCTTGCAAGCCCTTCAAATCGACGGACTTGTTTGTTTCCCTATTGTCAGCCGTCTGGTAAAATAGACACAATCCCTGGTCGGATAATAGCCCCAGCTTCTCGGCCGCGATTCGACCAACATTGTCATACATCGGGATGAATGGGCGACACACGAGCACCGGCTATTATTCTCCCGGCCCATTCCCATACCCTTTTTGTTGACAACATTTCGGGGCTGGTTCGGCTGGCGTGCGCACCGCGGCCACGCACTCCGAGCCCTTACTACAGATCTTGATTTATATTTTATGAATGAGTGATTGTTCTCTGGCCGCCTGCGGCAGGTGCAAGAATCGCTCGCCTTGTCCCACCCTCCATCGTAATCCCCACACGTGCTTACTTCTATAATATGGCTTATTCCGAACAAAAACAATTGTTTCCCCCACTTTTTTCTCCCCTTTCTCTTTCCTTCCCCTTCCCTGGCTGACTTGTATTGCCGTCATGTGGCGAAGCAACATGTTGGGGCACGATGATAGTTTTTCATCCTTTCTTCTCGCTTTCTGAATTTGGCGGGAACTTTACAGGTGCTACGTTCTTTCTCTCTGATCTTGAATAAACGAATAAATGAATGAGTGAATGGCCATTGGGTCTTTCATTCATAAAAATCAAACAACAGACTTTGGGAGAAGCGAATAATGAAAGCGAATTTTGCGCGCGAAACTGCGGCCCGTTTATAAGGTGGTATATCATTTCGCCTCTCCGCAGTATCCCTCGAAAAATCGTAAATAACGTAAGAAGAAAATTGGTCAATTAAACTCTTTAAAATGTTTTGGATTAAACAGCAAAGGGGATCGATTTAGCGGTAATGACAAGTAGCATAATTAAGAGATTAATGTGTATAATGAAATTCCAATTACTTAAGGGAACCTATAGAAAAGAGGGATGACTTCGTATTATACGCAAAGAAGTAAGAAGTAATTGTTTCGACTTTAATGATGATAATAATATTATTATAAATAATAATGTATTTATATGGCGCGTTTCCATATGCGCTTTACATAACGTTATGTTATTAACAGAAGAGGCAAGTTTTGGGGACATTTTTTAAGGTATTCAGAGATTGCTGGTTGCGAAGAAATCTGAGTAGGTTATTCCGCAGTTTGGGAGCAGCAGTTATGAATGCTCTGCCACGAAGTGTGGGTAGCATCTTGGAAGATGGATGGTTCAGCGTGATGCCTTGAGAGGCGCGGAGGGAGTACCTGGATGGTTGCCTGATAGTTATGAGTTCAGATCGGTACGAAGGAGCGAAACCATGGATTCATTCGCTTTAATAACATATCATTGACATAATGCTTTATAATTTTCGTTGTGCCCCACTACAATCCTCATTAAATATGTGAAACATTCACCATAAACCAGTTATATCTAAATTCTTATATTACAATCTTTCAAACATTTAATACCTAAAGCATTTTAGCCACATTATACCCAAACATGTCCATACTGTGAATTTGTTTTTGATCAATTCTATTTGAATAACGATTTTGAATAATATTGATGAAGATGATGATGATTATGATAATGATAATAATAATAACAATGAAACTGATAATAATAATAATAACTAGAAATTAATTCGTCATTGAGGACGAATTAGGTGGTCTGTTATGTAATCTGAATAACTGATCTTGTAGAAAATTGTCTTAGCTACAACATATCAAAATTTGGAAGAAAATGGATCCATATTTACAGAGATACAATCAATTTTCCATAAATATGCTGACGTCATAATATGCAAATTCGTATTTTGAGTTCCAAGGGCAAAGGGCAGAGCTATAGAAAATTAAGGAACATTACAAGACATAATAGAAGGAGAACGAGAACCAGAGGCGGGAGAGGTAGAGGGTGAGAGAGAAGAAAAAGAGAAGGGCAGAGGCAGAGGGAGACAGAGCAAGAGGATTAGAGGGAGGCAAGGCAAGAGGTCGAGGTAGAGGGAGGCAGAGAGAGAGGGAGAGGGTAAAAAGAGAGAGAGAGATATATATGCAGAGACAGAGCAAGAGAAGGAGAGGGGCAAAATAAGAGAGGAGAAGGGAAACATGCAGAGCAAGAGAGAGGAGAAAGAGAGAGATGCAATGGAGAACGATGCATTCAATATATCCAGCATAAATAGAATTTAATATAGAAAAGAGAGAAGTATAGACAAGTAAACAATTCTATGTCCACGGGAGAGACGTAAACATGCATATACCTGGGCTGAATAACTGGAAAAGTAAAAACGTCTGGGAAGGAACTAGCAAGGTGATTTGATATTGTAGCAGAGTTGGGAGATAAACCCTATATTAGGTTTAATACACGACAAGGAACCAGATTTCCCATAGGGTTGTACTCAAACGATTGACATTCTCTCCCATAGATATAACACGCAAAATTAGGCATTTTAATTCATTGTTTGTGATTGTATATGATAATATGTTATAATAGTCGAAGAAGATCATAAAATCAAATTTAAAACGACGGCAAAAAAAAAAAAAATGACCCACCAGGAATCGAACGTGGGTCGCCGGAATGGGAGGCAAGTGCTATGACCACTATACCAAAATAATCCACATAGACATTACACGTGAACGGAAAATGGAATTCTCAAATCCCACTTTGCAAGTGAAATATGAGCATGATCCCGGCATCTGATCGAAAAATAAAGGCACACTCGTGATAGCTTATTGTCTCAGCTACAACATACTCGAAGCTCAGCGAAAACAAAACTAAAACGACGGAGATATTGCTCGCGAAAGACGGGAATGTAGAATCCAGTTTTGACAAAAAGTCATGTCCCATAGAGAATACACGCAAAATGTGAAAAATTGACATGCCTCCTTTAATCGCAAAATACGCCATGATGCTTTTGTCAAAATGAAAATCGTGTTGACTGCATTGGTAGAGAATTGTCTCAGCTACAACATATCAAAATTTGGAAGAAAATCGACAACCGATTACTGCAATATTATCAAATGAATACAAAAATTATGATGTCATATTTTCAAAATCAAATTTTCGAGTTCATATGCAAATATGACGACGTCAGAACATACGATTGGACAAAATTATACATGAAATCACATAAACATTTCATGGGCTTCCAGAAAATGTTAAAAATTTGGGGTATTTAGGCATTCTGACGAGCTATGGCGGATTTTATATAGACATGTTTTTACCACTTTTTACATTATATTGCCCATTGACGCGCACGAATTTTAAAGTTTGACGCACGCGTGTGGCATTATGGAAGGTCGAGAATGACTGGAAATAGTTGGAAATTGTCAAAAATAGTGTCAGAAAAACAAACCATGCGAAAAACGGCGTTTTTACGATGTGTACGCGCTGCGCGCGCGCATGACGCGCGCGCGGACGCGCACGGACGGAAATTTTGAAATGCTTAAAATGACCTGATTCGTACTCGTTTAATAGTTAAGTGATTTTGAGCATTTTAAATTTTGACGCGCGCGTACGCGCGTCTGACCTTTATGTGACCTTTGACGACATGACTTGTTGACCCTTGACCTGAAGTATATGTGATATGAATATGAATGACCTTTGATGACGCATCATGAAGATATGATTGATCATGTGATTTCACAAAATGGCGCCTGGATGACGTCACGATGACCTGATGACCGTGAAAATGTTCCTGTCACGTCTCATGACAATGACCTATGACTGTGCCAAAAATGAATGAAATTGACTAAACCGATCTTGAGTTATCCTCGGAACAAAAAAGTGGGAGAAATAAATAAAAACTAGAAATGTAATTCGTCATGAGGACGAATTAGGTGGTCTGTTATGTAATCTGAATAACTGATCTTGTAGAAAATTGTCTTAGCTACAACATATCAAAATTTGGAAGAAAATCGATCCATATTTACAGAGATACAATCAATTTTCCATAAATATGCTGACGTCATAATATGCAAATTCGTATTTTGAGTTCCAAGGCCAAAGGGCAAAGGGCAGAGCTATAGAAAATTAAGGAACATTACAAGACATAATAGAAGAGAGAACGAGAACCAGAGGCGGGAGGTAGAGGGTGAGAGAGAAGAAAAAGAGAAGGGCAGAGGCAGAGGGAGACAGAGCAAGAGAATAAGAGGGAGGCAAGGCAAGAGGTCGAGGTAGAGGGAGGCAGAGAGAGGGAGAGGGTAAAAGAGTAGAGAGAGATATATATGCAGAGACAGAGCAAGAGAAGGATAGGGGGCAGAACAAGAGAGGGGAAGGGAAACAGAGCAAGAGAGAGGAGAGAGAGAGCAAGAGAAAGAGATGCAATGGACAACGATTCATTTAATATTTCCAGCATAAATAGAATTGAATATTTACTATATTATAGAAAGAGAGAAGTTATAGACATGTAAACAATTCTATGTCCATGGGAGTGACGTAAACATTGCATATACCTGGGCTGAATAACTGGAAAGTATAAACGTCTGGGAAGGAGACTAACATCATAAAAATGGGATGATTTGATATATTCCAACAGATTTAGGAGATTAACCCTATAGGTTTGATACACGACAAGGAATCAGATTTCCCATAGGGTTGTACTCAAACGATTGACATTCTTCTCCCATAGATATAACACGCAAAATTAGGCATTTTATTACATTGTTTGTGATTGTATATGATATGTTATAATAGTCGAAGAAGATCATAAAATCAAATTTAAAACGACGGCAAAAAAAAAAAAATGACCCACCAGGAATCGAACTTGGGTCGCCGGAATGGGAGGCAAGTGCTATGACCACTATACCAAAATAATCCACATAGACATTACACGTGAACGGAAAATGGAATTCTCAAATCCCACTTTGCAAGTGAAATATGAGCATGATCCCGGCATCTGATCGAAAAATAAAGGGCACACTTGTGATAGCTTATTGTCTCAGCTACAACATACTCGAAGCTCAGCGAAAACAAAACTAAAACGACGGAGATATTGCTCGCGAAAGACGGTAATGTAGAATCCAGTTTTGAGAAAAAGTCATGTCCCATAGAGAATACACGCAAAATGTGAAAAATTGACATGCCTCCTTTAATCGCCAAAATACGCCATGATGCCTTTGTCAAAATGAAAATTCGTGGTGACTGCATTTGTAGAGAATTGTCTCAGCTAGAACATATCAAAATTTGGAAGAAAATCGACAATATTTACTGCAATATTATCAAATGAATACAAAAATTATGATGTCATATTTTCAAAATCAAATTTTCGAGTTCATATGCAAATATGACGACGTCAGAACATACGATTGGACAAAATTATACATGAAATCACATATAAATTTCATGGGCTTCCAGAAAATGTTAAAAATTTGGGGGTATTTAGGCATTCTGACGAGCTATGGCGGATTTTATATAGACATGTTTTTACCACTTTTTACATTATATTGCCCATTGACGCGCGCACGAATTTTAAAGTTTGACGCACGCGTGTGGCATTATGGAAGGTCGAGAATGACTGGAAATAGTTGGAAATTGTCAAAAATAGTGTCAGGAATACAAACCATGCGAAAAACGGCGTTTTACGATGTGTACGCGCTGCGAGCGCGCATGACGCGCGCGGACGCGCACGGACGGAAATTTTGAAATGCTTAAAATGACCTGATTCGTACTCTCGTTTAATAGTTAAGTGATTTTGAGCATTTTAAATTTTGACGCGCGTACGCGCGCGTCTGACCTTTATGTGACCTTTGACGACATGACCTGTTGACCCTTGACCTGAAGTATATGTGATATGAATATGAATGACCTTTGATTACGCATCATGAAGATATGATTGATCATGTGATTTCACAAAATGGCGCCTGGATGACGTCACGATGACCTGATGACCTTGAAAATGTTCTGTCACGTCTTATGACAATGACCCATGACTGTGCCAAAATTGAAAGAAATTGACTGTACCGATCTTGAGTTATCCTCGGAACAAAAAGGGGAGAAATAAATAAAACTAGACATTTAATTCGTCATGGAGACGAATTAGGTGGTCTGTCTTCAATTTTATGATCAGTGAAAGGTCATAAAGAAAAAAAGTGAAGAAATTTTTTGGAGACGCCCGGACTCGAACCAGGGATCTCGAGGTCGGAAATCAAGTGTGTTACCGATATATCAAAACATTTCCCATACCGTTTACATGTGAACGGGAAATGGAATTCTCAAATCCCACTTTGCAATGAAATATGAGCATGATCCCGATATCTGATCGAAAAATAAAGGGCACACTTGTGATAGCTTATTGTCTCAGCTACAACATACTCAAAGCTCAGCGAAAACGAAGCTAAAACGACGGAGATATTGCTCGCGAAATACGGAATGTAGAATCCAGTTTTGACAAAAAGTCATGTCCCATAGAGATTACACGCAAAATGTGAAAAATTGACATGCCTCCTTTAATCGCAAAAATGCGCCATGATGCTTTTGTCAAAATGAAAAATCGTGGTGACTGCATTGGTAGAAAATTGTCTCAGCTACAACATATCAAAATTTGGAAGAAAATCGACAACCTATTACCGCAATATTGTCAAATGAATACAAAAATTATGATGTCATATTTTCAAAATCAAATTTTCGAGTTCATATGCAAATATGACGACGTCAGAACATACGATTGGACAAAATTTACATGAAATCACATAAACATTTCATGGGCTTCCAGAAAATGTTAAAAATTTGGGGTTTTAGGCATTCTGACGAGCTATGGCGGATTTTATATAGACATGTTTTTACCACTTTTTACATTATATTGCCCATTGACGCGCGCACGAATTTTAAAGTTTGACGCACGCGTGTGGCATTATGGAAGGTCAGAATGACTGGAAATAGTTGGAAATTGTCAAAAATAGTGTCAGGAATAAAAACCATGCGAAAAACGGCGTTTTTACGATGTGTACGCGCTGCGCGCGCATAACGCGCGCACGGACGCGCACGGACGGAAATTTTGAAATGCTTAAAATGATCTGATTCGTACTCTCGTTTAATAGTTAAGTGTTTTGAGCATTTTAAAATTTTGACGCGCGCGTACGCGCGCATGACCTTTATGTGACCTTTGAAAACATGACCTGTTGACCCTTGACCTGAAGTATATGTGATATGAATATGAATGACCTTTGATGACGCATCATGAAGATATGATTGATCATGTGATTTCACAAAATGGCGCCTGGATGACGTCACGATGACCTGATGACCTTGAAAATGTTATTGTCACGTTTTATGACAATGACCCATGACTGTGCCAAAATTGAAAGAAATTGACTGTACCGATCTTGAGTTATCGTCGGAACAAAAAATTGGAGGAAATAAATAAAAATAAATAAATAATAATAATAATAAAAAGAAAATTCTGACGAAATTAATAGGTGATCTGTCGATTACGACAGACCACCTAACTAGAAATTTAATTCGTCATTGAGGACGAATTAGGTGGTCTGTCTACAATTCCTATGATCATGCTCATCTTCAATTCAATGATCCAATATAACGATGTTAATGTAAAATGATGTATTAAGATATGAATTGATGAATGAAGTACTGATGAACTATGATGAACTGATAGATTGAACTGATGTGAAATGAACTGAATTGATGAGCTAAACTGATGAACTGCCATGAACTGATGAACTGATAGATTGAACTGTGACCTCAACTGAAGTGATAACTCAACTGATGAACAAAATATTGAGAAATGATTATGATCAAGATCATGATCATAATGAAATTTGATGAAAATATAGAGATAGAGAAGGAGGGAGGGAGACTGGTTATAGTTATGTAAAAATACATGAGCTGGACCGAGGGATGAAAGAGGAATCAGAATGCATACACTTGGAAGGAGAGAGGAAAGTATATAAAGAAACATGGTAGGGGTGAAATAATAATGCAAAGGGCACAGGAAAGAGCTAGAGGAAATTAAGGAACATCTTATAAGACATAAAAGAGGGAGAGCGGGAGCCAAAGGCGGGAAAAGGAGAGGGTGAGAGAGTAGAGAAAGAGAGAGGCAGAGACAGCTAGGGAGACATCAGAGCAGAAGAAGAGGGAGGCAGAGCAAGAGAGGGAGAGGGAGACAGAGAGAGGGTGAAGAGAGAGAGAGAGAGAGAGAGAGCGAGAGAGATAGTAGTCGAAGAAGATAAAATCAAACTGGACGCTTGTAGCTAGGCGAATTGTCTGTAGGGCGAACTTAGACTGGTAATGATTTGGCCGATTCATTGCACACGTACCGTACCGATATATACCGATATGATATATACATGCATGTACTTCTATACATGTAACAATTAATAGGTAGCTGCGTCATACTCATATCAGTTCCTGAGTTGTATTGCATCAAAGCCTTTTACACAGCGCTCTTAACTTTTTGATCTGATTTCTGCGAGTGGTCAACCGGCACGAGTTTGTAAGTATAGAGACCTGAGAGCAACAGTATAATGTAAAATAATCTAGACATGAAAAATGAAGGGTAGAATAGTACGGTAGATTATTTCTAGACCGAAAGCTCAATTATTGAATTAAGTAAAAGTTCAGTCTCTGACTGAGTCTGATAATGATATCGACGGTTCTGCTGAGATTACATCTGGCTCGTCTGATCTTACCGCCTCTAGGCTCTATACATAGACTGAACTAAAGTACGGCATATATGGGGTAGTGTGTGAAAGGAATGGTTCGGTTAGGCGGACCAAGATGAATGCCGAATGGGCTTATAGTAGTTTGCGTCGCGTCTTGTTGCCCCCTTCCCGGTTTTCCGAAGGGTGCGTTGGATTGTTAAGGCGCGTCAGGTCAGATAACGCGACCAAATGGCACATACGGGGCTTATTCCAAATGTACCCGTTCAGAGCCCCGTGCCAACAGTGCGCATGCCTGTTACGTACAAATGTACGTACGTCGCATACGTGCGTGGTGTGTATATGGTGGATATCGATCGCGAGCTTAGAGATATCGATGGAAAGAGTTCAGTTAAGTTAAATTTTCTTTCGTCGATTATCTCGTCAAAAAGAGGTTTTTTAGCTGAAAATGAATAACTAACTACAACTGATTGTAGTGGACAGAACTTATTTGTGCTCGCGTCCAGAATTTTTGGCCCCCAAAGCGTATTTCGACTCTTTTTGCCATTAACAAACAGTTAAACTTAAGTCCAAGGCAAAGCCAGGCTTAGCCTAACCCTAATAAGGCCTTAGCCAGGCCCAGGCCCAAGGGAAGCCCAAGCTATTTTGGCGTTCCCATGCATAGGCTCTAATTTCTTTATTATTCAATCAACCACTTTCATATTTGGCACATGGGCATGTGTCAAGCAGGTCAAGCTCTGCAATCATAAACATTTTTAGACTTGAGGTCAGAATATAGAAGTTTTTAGCTTTTTTGCCAAGTGGTAAACTGTAATGCTGTATTAAACTGACCTTGATGATCGGATCGGTTGATCGGATCGGCTGATCATGAGCTCAGTCCCATGTGCTTAATTTGGCGTAACCTTTCAGAACTAACTAAGGGGCTGAGGCTCTATTATATTAATTAAAGAAAAAATATAATTGCTTAATAAAAATAAAATAAAAACAAACTACAATTTCTGATTGGCGTAGCCAAGGGAGGGAAGGGGTCGAGGGTGCTTGCTTAAGACAGGTCCTATATAAATGGGATGGGATGGGGGGCTTGATTAATTCAGGGGCAATCTTGCACTTTCTGCCCATTTGTCCATCTCTTTATGAGCCTCTTCCAAGCATGCATGAATGAAGTCTAAGGGCACCGCACTCTTAGAGAATCCTCTCAGCATATCATAAGACCGGGTACTTTGCCCATCTATTTAAAGCCCCTCCAAGTATCTCTGAAGCCTGGAGGCTCTGTCTCACCATTGGGAGCCCCTTCCGAGCATGCATGAATGAAGTCTAAGGGTGCCGCCCTTTAAGAGAACCCTCTCAGCATAATGAGCATATCATGAGACCGTACTTTGCTCATCTATTTAAAGCCCCTCCAAGTATCTCTGAGGCCCGGAGGCTCTGTCTCACCATTGGGAGCTCCTTCCGATTCCTTCCGAGCATGAATGAAGTCTAGGGGCACTGTTCAACTCTATGGTGACCGCTCAGAAGCCTGGTGGCTCCGTCTTTCTTTGAGGATCCCCTCTTAGCATGAATGAAATACATTATTGTTATGTACTGTGCGGACTTACCAGATGATGCCCGGTTAGGTCAAATTTTAGTGATGGTCGGGCAGTATTCACATCAGGAACTCCATTAAACTTACCAGTTATACAATTAAAAAATCTAAATAAGTATTATGGTGTAAACAGGTGCGTCGGAAGGAATTTTAAAGTGGTACGTATACGGTCAACGGTTTGGGGCGTGGCACCACTGCGAGGAGCGGAGCACCGCAGGGGTGGGCAGGCGCATATCCAGGATTTCTTGGAGGAGGCCAAAATTTGAAATTATGCGAGCCAAATATTGGTACGTAACGTCGACCAGCAGTGGCATAATGAGCAAAACGTTTGCGGGGTGAAAGTATTTATGATCAGGTAGAGCGTAGCGTAAATTGGCGTGGGGTCTAAAATCACAAACACTTCTGGGCATCGAGTCAACCACTTGAAATTATCATTTGAAGATGTCTTTGATGGGAAAAAGGGTGATTCCTTGTCCTAAACCAATTTATCATGTTGTATATCGTCGATTCAACATGTTATTCATATGTGCTGCGCCGCTACTGAGCATGCGTACTTTCTCTTCGCTGTGTTGAATCGACGATATACAACATGGATAAATTGGTTTAGGACAAGGAATCACCCTTTTTCCCATCGAAGACATCTTCAAATTATAATTTTAAATGATTGACTCGATGCCCAGAAGAGTTGAAAAACATTGTAAGTCAAAATTTTAATTACTACTTCTTTACATTTCGAAAAATATGACCAAACCCGCTGTTTGAATCGTTTTCTATGTAGGATCTGGAGCTCTGCCGCCTTTGGCGGCCGGAGCTCCTGGAGTTAACCCGCCCATACCCGCATATGGTAACCGTTAGGGTTACTGATAGGGTTATAATAATCATCAACTTTGTATTTTATTTGATACATCTCTTTGTCAAATTGATTTTAAAAATCAATATTTTGAAATTTGAAATTCTTCTTCTCACTATGTTCAACCAAGTTGGAAAGAGCATGATAATTACACTTGGTAGATACATTGTACAGTTTTACATAAAACATTTCATAACTATTTTGAAAAAGGGTTCAAGTTTTATATGGAGAGAAAACGTAAAATGAATTTGGGATTTTTTTTTTATAGTTTGGCACCTTTCTTTTTAACTGAATGCAATTTTCTTGTTTTCTTTGGTTTTATTTGCAGGTTCTGGTTGTATCAACCTTTGATTCCAAAAGAAATCATTGACTTTACTTGATTCCAGAAGGAATCATTGCCAGTTTGATTCTGTAAAAACAGAATCATTCCAATTTCTTGATTCTGTAAAAACGGAATCATTGCCTGTTTGATTCTGTAAAAACAGTATCATTCCAATTTCTTGATTCTGTAAAAACAGAATCATTGCCACTGATTCTGTAAAAACAGAATCATTCCAATTTCTTGATTCTGTAAAACGGAATCATTGCCACTTTGATTCTGTAAAAACAGAATCATTCCAATTTCTTGATTCTGTAAAAGCGGAATCATTGCCACTTTGATTCTGTAAAAACAGAATCATTCCAATTTCTTGATTCTGTAAAACGGAATCATTGCCACTTTGATTCTGTAAAAACAGAATCATTCCAATTTCTTGATTCTGTAAAAGCGGAATCATTGCCAGTTTGATTCTGTAAAAACAGAATCATTCCAATTTCTTGATTCTGTAAAAGCGGAATCATTGCCTGTTTGATTCTGTAAAAACAGAATCATTCCAATTCTTGATTCTGTAAAACGGAATCATTGCCACTTTGATTCTGTAAAAACAGAATCATTCCAATTTCTTGATTCTGTAAAACGGAATCATTGCCAGTTTGATTCTGTAAAAACAGAATCATTCCAATTTCTTGATTCTGTAAAACGGAATCATTGCCAGTTTGATTCTGTAAAAACAGAATCATTCCAATTTCTTGATTCTGTAAAAATGGAATCATTGCCACTTTGATTCTGTAAAAACAGAATCATTCCAATTTCTTGATTCTGTAAGCGGAATCATTGCCACTTTGATTCTGTAAAAACATAATCATTCCAATTTCTTGATTCTGTAAAACGGAATCATTGCCAGTTTGATTCTGTAAAAACAGAATCATTCCAATTCTTGATTCTGTAAAAACAGAATCATTGAGATCTTAAATCATTGAAATTTCAAATTTGAACAGAAAGCAAAGAACATAAAACTGAACAGCCTTGAATACGACAGAAGTCAAAAACTTATGAGAAATTCTTGATTTTTTTGCTGGAATCATTGCAATTCTCTTATTGTGTAGAAAGAGATTTACTGGCAATTTGCATGTGAGTGATATAAATTCAGTTGACTGGTTGATTGGATGTGAAGATATTTGAAAAGAAGTATAGAAACAGCAGTGAGATTGATTGGAAAAAGAATAAAACGCAAAGGAAAATCGACCAAGCATACAGAGTACGAAATACAAGTGACTAAGCTTTGAATTTATGCAAAGAGTGCTGAATTTATTGCGAAGAGGACAAAGATTTGAGAGCGTATATAAAAGTGCAAGTAAGTGGTTGTAAAAAGAAAAGGAAGGAAAGTTTGGTCAGGAGATAGATAGTCTAGGTACAAAAGTGAGTCTGATTGATTGCGAGGAGACGAAAAAAATTATAAGTGACTTTGATTGAGAGAAGAAATACAGAGTGAGCTTGATTGAATGCAAAGAAAGTGAGCTAAATTCATTGAAAAGAGAAACCAGTTAAGAATTCTATGAATAGATGTGAACTTGATTGATTGTTGTGAAGAGAGAAAGAAAATTTGATCAGGTATACGAAAGTCTGGAGGCAGAAGTGAGCTTGAAAGGGAAGAGCATTTGGGGCAGGAGATAGAAGCAGAATTAATCAAACAAAAGTAGTAGAGAAAGAAGGGTATTTGGAACAGTGATAAAAATCCAAAGAGGGAAGTGAGCTTTACTGAATGCAAAGAGAAGAGGGTTTAAATAGGGCAGGATATACAGAAGTAATAAAGAGAGTAAGAAGGAAATTTGGATCAGGGGATACAGGACTAGAAAGCTAGCTGAGCTTTATTGAGTGGAAAAAGGCAATACATATTGAGTTGAAGTGGAAAGACGGGTTGATAAAATTCAAACGGCTCAATTGAACTTTCTGATTTTTTCTGATTTGTTACTGAAAGTGTTGATATAAAAGCTTATAGTGCAAATTGATCATAATATCCACATACAAAGACACATTGTGAAGTGCATATTCTGGGAAGAAAAATAAAGTGTAGAATCTTGGCAGCTTTTGTTTTTATAGACATTGTCCACAATGGATACAGCTGAATTTAAGAAAGTACTGGATGAAATCCTATATATACTGTCTAGTATGTCAATGATCAATTCAGAGCTGAATGAATGTTGTGTATGTAGCAATGAGATCAAAGAAAATGAGAGTAATGCAACTTGTGAATTCTGTAGAAACCATTTTCATGTGACCTGTATGGGATTTCCTGTGAGAACACACTGAGTGATATTAGATTGATTTGGATTTGTTCATTGTGTGGAAATAACAATGTTGCTCATCGCATGTTTGATAAAGTATGCATCCCTTCTCATTTCAATAGATACAAGCTTCTTGAGGATCAAGGTGATGAAGAGTGCGTTACTGACATGCCAAGCCGATCAACCAACAAAAAGGATGGAAGAAAATGTACCAGATCAAAGAAGAGGTATGCAAGAGGGAAAGAAATCCAGTATGTTGCCTGAAAAGCGATGTATTGATGACATGAAAATGAGTGACTGTGACAGATGTAAACCTGATCCTATAGACACAGAAAATCCATCTCAATCAGATTATCAACAATTGACAAATGAAGAATTTGAAGATGATGCTGATGACTGGGTTACTGTAAAATCAAAAAAGACAAAATGGATGAAGAAAATGAAAGAGAGAAAATTGTATTCCAAATCAAAAGATGATCATCGAACAGACGGGAAAATCAAAAGAAAATCAGTGAATGGTATAGTCTTGGAACCAGGTGTGACTTACATCGGCAAAGCAATGAAGACATTCTATGAAAGTGATAAGAAAAAAAAAGGAAACCAAAAGAAAAATGTTTGTAAGGAAAACAAGAATGTAAAAAAAGAAGATGTCAGTTTGCAGTCTTATACAGAAACTCTTTTGACTATATATGCATACAGTGTACAGTCCCCACATTCAATGAAATTGTACAGTGAGACCTGTGTGCAAATTGAAACAGTGCAAGCACGATCCTGGGCTGACGTAGCAAGTTATTTGCCAACTCGATCAAGAACAGATTCATGTGTTGATATTCATGCATGCACTCGTAATCTTTTTGAACAGATCAAGGATTTGCGAATGTACAGAGTTCATGCTGGTGGCAAGGAAAAAGAAGCAAAGAACAAGAAAGGTCAGTCTTCCAAAGGGAAAAAAGGTACTGATGGAAATCACTCTTCTGATAAATCGGAGATTAGATTTGACAAAGATGAAGGAATAGAATTAGCAGTAAAGAATGAGAAGCAGGATACAAAGAAATCTATGAATGCAGGTGACCAAGGACTTGATACAAATACATGTAAAAATGATAAACACTCAGACCAGCATATTTGCAATATGAAAGACAACAAAGGTTCAGATGGAGTTGTGCAGGCCGATTCAAAGAATAATCTGTTGAAATCAAATTTTGATGAAAATAGGGAAATTGAAACAGACGATGATAGTGGCAGTGATATTCATATACCAGTGAAACGTTCGTGTGCAAGAAATTGTGTAGAATCTGATAGTGATACAGACGCAAGTCCTGGATATGATTTATTTGATAGAAGTGTTTCACCAGAACGCAATATGCCTTTGAATGTTTGTGATAGACCAAAAGATATGCCCAGAAATGAACCAGTAGACAATGTCTGTGAATCAGTATTGGAAAATGATGATATGATGAAAAATGATTTTTCATATGTTTCAGATAGTGTAGAAGAAGATGCAGTGTTTGATAATGACTTAAAGAATAGAAGCTTTGATACACTAAAACATGGTACAGACAATGATACTGATATGTCATTTATTGATGATGCTCATTCAATAAATCCTTTAGAATCTTCTTCAGATTCATATATCAAAGATGAAGACATTGAAAAGGCAATAGATGCTAATATGTACACATGTACTGATGAAACAGAAACAGAAGTTGAATTTGTAGCAGATCTTGGATTACGTGATAGACCGGATAAAGATTTCAAATTTGTACCCCTCCAGAATAATGACAAACAGAACATTTGTTCAAAACTGAATATCAGATATATAGGCAAAGGCTGTGATTCAAGGTTAGATAGAAATAGCTGTATTGGAGTTCCTTTACATAGTAAACAAATTACTGGTGATGGCAATTGTTTCTTTCGTGCAATTTCCTATGTAATTTCTGGAACTGAGCGTAATCATGCAATTCTAAGAAATGCCACTGTGAAACATTTATTGCAAACCAAGGACATGTTCAGTAATACATTGAGGCAAGAGTATAGAACAGTCAGAGAATATGTTCTGAAACGTGGAATAATGGAAGACGGAACGTGGGCTACAGACACTGAAATTAGTGCTTTAGCAAATTTAATCGATACTGATATTTATTCATACAATGACCAAGTACCATGTTGGCAATTGTTCTCTGCAAAGAAACCTGGAAGAATAAATATTGTAACATCTGATAAGGGAATTTATATACTATACACAGGAAATTGTCATTTTAATGTTGTTGAAGCTGTAGATTTTGTCAATTTTAATTCATTGGAACAGACAAGAACAACTAAAGAAGATAGAACGTCAAAGAGAGCTTTGCCATGTCCATCAATTCAGGCTGATGTTAAAGTAAAGCATGTGTTCAAGAAGTGTAGATCCAAGTGGCAGATAGAGGAAGAAACTGATGAAGTAGTGGATAAGTCTCCTGAAACATTTCAAAACCATGTTGATCCAAAGGGAAAAAAACGTAGGCTCACATTGGAGACTGGTACGATAAATCATGATAAGAGGAAAAGTACTGCAAATATTTTTGACATGACATATGAACAGTGTGCAAGTAATCAGTCTGAATCAGTCGTTCACAACGAACGTAACACCAAGGATGAAACCCTTGAAAATGATCACAAAGACAAATGCACGAGTCGATACACAAATAACGCTTGTTGCCCAAGGGACATTCAATCAAGGTGATACAAGATTTGGTTACTCAAGTGGAAAGCAGTGTGTTACCAATTCACTATCTGCACTGTTGTATAGCAAGGTAAAAAATGCCAATGATTGGAAAAGTACAGATCTTGACAGGATTTTGAACAACGGTAATGAATTATATTGTTACATACGGCGATCCACTTCACTCGACAACCAATACTTATTGATATCTGATCTATTTGAATATTTGGATGCGTACAATGAATTGTTTAACATAGTATGTCGTGAACCAGTCACTGGATTGTTAGATGGAGATGAATTGATATTGGCCCAGTCTCTTTCGATGACATTGAAGCAAGCACTCGAAAAAGAACTCTGTACTGATACTGATGCATGTTTTGTGACATTTGCTGGAAGTACTTTCATTGTATTATCTGGTCAAGATGGTTTCTTTATATTTGATTCACATTCCAGAAGCAGTCGAGGTTTCCTGATTGGTAATGGACACAGTGTTGTACTTAGTACTCAAAGCTGGCAAGGTGTGTACAAGCATTGCATGAGGTTAGCAAAAACAATGGGATGCCCCTGCACACGAATATGAAGTAACTAGTGTATGTGCTAAAGCAACTTCGGTAAGAATGAAACCTTGAAAGGCTATCCACAGTTACAGGATTTTGTTTGTAGTCCAATTCCTTCGTCAAATACGCACAGTGAAAGTCAGTCTGGAAGCTCTGGATGTTCCATACATTGTGAAAGCTTTGATGAAGTTCAAAGATTGGATGAGAGTGTGTCCCCACAAAAGATGATTATTAACCCAAATGTATTTCTCTTCCCTGAAAAAGCAAATGAAACAATCATTCATGATGTACATTATAACGGTCAGCAATTAAAACTGAAGAGTGTGACAATTGGCTTAACCAAATTAAAAGAATCACAGCTAAATAATAGTTGTCTTCTGAAAGGAAATGACTCTATAAAAACAGAATATGAAAATGAACAAAAGGAGATTCCAAAAATTGTACTAAATGCGGAATGACTCTGATAGATTGAATTTAGTGAATAAAGTTCAGAATTCCAACTCTATCTTAAGCAGAAAACGAAAATGGAGTAACCTCGAAAGCGATGCAAAAGTTGATGTCGACCTTGGCAAGGAAATTCGAAAAACCAAATTGGTAAAAATGAATGAGAACGACAGCTTAAGAATTGATGCAAGCGAATGTGCTGACAGTCATGATGAATTAATAATAATTGGAGAAGTTCATGTTAGAAATGTAGACCATGGAAAGAAAAAACGTAAAAACATACAAAGTTCTAATCAAATTAGGAAGCGCAGTAGACAGCGAATGAGAGAAAAACGAGCCCTGACCAAAGATGAAATCATTAAGAAAAAGGAAAAGTGTATTCACAATGCGCAAATGAAAAAAATGAAAAAAGCGATTAAAAAGAAAAATAAATATAGAAATGATTTATCCTACAAAATGGAAAAAAAAAATGAAGTGAAACAAAGACAAAAAGAGAATTACAACACTGATTTATCACACAAAATAAAGCAAAGAGCTTATATGAAACAAAAGCAAAAAGAAATGTATAAAGAGGATTCAAATTTCAGAAAAATACAGCTAAATATTATGAAAACCAAATATCATTCTGATTTAAGTTATAAAAAGAAAATTTTGTATAGAAATAAACAAAAATATTTGAGAAATGAAGGATTCAAAGAAAATGTTAAAACAGCTATGAGGACTAAAATGATAAGTAAATATTCAAATGATGAACAATTTAAACGAATGCATCAAGATACCATGAAAAAACGAATGAAGGAATCATATTCGAACGATGAACAATTTAAAAATATTAAAAAGGCAAATATGAAAATATTGTCCAAAATTAGATATAAAGGCAAAGAATTTAAGGAAAAGAAATTGATGAGCTTAAAAATGAAATATAAAAAAATTGAAAAATATAGGCAAAATGTAATAAAACAAAATCGAAAAAGGTCTGTACTTAGAACAGTAAAATTGTCCGAGTTTGATATTGTACTTGAAGAATTTAGAAAGATAATTTCTGATGGCCCAGAATATGTGTGCTGTGTATGCTTAAAACTTCTCTTTGAGAACCAAGTATTGAAATGTAAAAAGAGTAATTATAAAATTCAGATATGCATAAGTGAAGAATATTTGCATGTTTGCAGTTCAGAATGCCGGTCAAAATGTTTAATAGGCCAGTCAGCCAGATCGTCACTATGGATATGTTTCACCTGTCATAGAAAATTGCAAGCTGGAAAAGTACCTGCAGAAGCAAATGTGAACAATTTACAACTACATGAAGTTCCAGAAGAACTTGCCAATCTGAACAATTTAGAACAGCATTTGATTGCATTGAATATCCCTTTCATGAAGTTAATGGCCTTGCCTAAAGGTGGTCAAAATGGAGTCCATGGCCCAGTCGTGTGCGTGCCTTCAAACACTTATGAAACAGTAGATATGTTGCCAAGACCACAGACTGAAGACCAATTGATCCGTGTTAAACTCAAACGAAAATTGTCGTACAAAAGCTATTATGAGTACAAATTTGTAGATAAATCTAACTTGCTTAATGCTCTGCAGTATTTAAAAGCAAATAATAAGTGGTATTTTGATGTTACAGTAAATGATAACTGGGAAAACTCACTTGAACGAAATGAAAAAGATAATGAAAAGGAAGAAGCAGTAGAAATTGTTGGTAAAGCTCGTTTGGCAAAACATTGGAAGGAAATGGAAGAACAAAATGATTACACTTTGTCCAAAGACAAAAATGCTAATGAAAACATGCAAGAGAACAGTAAACTACACAAAAAAATAGATGACAATGACACTGAAGATGATATGGAAGAACGATTACGCGGTATTCAGTTAGACTCGTGTCTCCAGCCAGTAGATATTGGACAGGAAATATTAGATCAGTATTTTGAAGACATAATATGTTGTGCTCCTTGTGAAGGAAGAAGCCCTGTATCAATTCTACAAGATGAAAGCAATGAGGCCAAATGTTTCCCAGTATTATTTCCTAAAGGTCAACCAACATTCCATGATAGAAGAGATGAAAAAATAACATTAGGACGTTATCTGCACAACCGATTGATGCACGTGGACAGCAGATTTGCTCAGAATACAGATTACATCTTTTATGCACAATATATTTATGAAATTCAACAGGTTATATCACAAGTTTCTATCGCATTAAGGCAAAGTCCTAACAAAAAAGATGATTCGTCTTCAATAACTGCCTCAGATTTGAAAGATTCAGAGAAAGTTAAAAAAATACTAAAATCAGACAAGGGCTATAAATTTTTAAAGCAAATTCGTGGAACACCTCCGTATTGGCAAAAGACACAAAAGATGTACTGGCAATGGTACGACAGCTTGGAAAGCCGACATGGTTTGCTTCTTTCTCATCTGCCGATATGAGATGGCCAGAATTAATGAATACATTGCTTAGACAAAAGGAGACACCAGGGAATCGAGTGAATTAGACTATACAGAAAAATGTAATCTTTTAAGATCAAATCCAGTAACAGTTGCCAGAATGTTTGATAAAGATTTCACACTTTTATGAAGAGAGTTATTTTATCCCCCGCTGCACCGATTGGTAAAATAGTTGATTCATTTTGGAGAGTAGAGTATCAAGCTCGTGGTTCCCCTCACATTCATGCCTTGTTCTGGGTTCAAAATGCTCCACAGTTGGGTATCGATAAAGATGATGATGTCGTACAATTCGTAGATAAATACATTTCTTGCCAGAAACCGGATGAAAAGGAAGATCAAGAACTACATGAAATAGTAAGCAAGGTCCAACAACACAGTAAGAAACATTCTAAATCTTGCACAAAAACAGGGAAGGCGTGTAGATTTAATTTCCGAGACCACCATCTGGAAAAACATTCATTGTAACACCTGTTGAAGAGATTCCAGCTAAAGATTGTGGGAAAGTGCAAAATAAGGGAAAGGACAATGATCAAGTTAAAGCTTCTAAAAAGACTAAAGATGATGCAGAGAAATTGTTGAATTCAGTTAAAGATGCATTATCCAATGGAATCGAGTACAACAGTGTAAACCATCTCTTTGAAGAGCTTGACATTACACAAAATCAATTTGAGAATGCACATAATGAATTAGCATCACAACAAAGTATAATCATCAAAGAGAAATACAAGATGTATGGGTAAATCAGTTTAATCCAAGTCTACTAAGAAGCTGGAATGCCAACATGGATTTGCAGTTCGTAACAAATGTATTTGCATGCGTGGCTTATATTGTATCCTACATGTCAAAAGCTGAGCGAAATCGGAATGCTATTGAGTCATACACTATCAGAAATGAAAGAGGAAATGAGAACGCAAAGGAAAGCATGAAAAAACTTGGCCAGGTGTACATGCAAAATCGTGAAGTGTCTGCTCAAGAAAGCGTCTATCGTGTTTGCAGTCTCAGATTGAAAGAATGTTCTAGGAAAGTGGAATTCATTCCTGTTGGACCCAACCCTGTCAGAATGAGTTTACCATTAAGCGTTATAAAAAGCAGAACAGATAACGATAATGATGATGATGAGAATGTTTGGATGCCTAGCAAGCTCGACAGATACAAAGCTCGACCTAGAAACACAGAATTCAGTGATATGTGTCTTGCAACGTTTTGTTCTCAGTACAGAATCTTAACTGCATCCCAAACGCCAAGTACAAGAAGTAAAAATGTCTTTAAATTAGATAACGATCTGGGGTATATTCAGAAGCGTGCTCGTGCGGGAGATGCAGTTGTAAGATACCCCGATTCTCATCCATCATCTCACCCGAAAAATATTATTTGAGCATTTTGCAACTCTTTCTGCCATATTTTGAAGATGGACAATTAAAGCCCCCAACATTTGAAACACATGAAGAGTTCTACGAGACAGGTTCTGTGAAAATATGTGGACGTGAATTGGAGAAAGTCTGGTCAATTGTCTGTACTAACCGAAAGAAGTTTGAAATGAATGCCGATGCAATTGATCATGCACAGGAGCATCTTGACAAATTTGGTCCACATGAAGATGCATGGGGTCTTTTATGTCCGGAAAAGGAAGTAGAGCGACTTGAACATCCCAAAGAAAATGTAGATGTCGAAGATTGTGATGGAGATCTTGATATCCCTGATTTAAAGAATGAACCGAAAAAGATGACTATAGCATCGAACTACGTTCTGTAAAAATTTCCAAACAAGATGGACATTCTTTGATGAGGTCTTTGAATGAGAAGCAACAGAGTGTTTTTTACAAAATACGACAGTGGTGTTTAGATAGAGTAAATGGAAAATCGGTCGAACCGTTTCATATTTTTCTAACTGGAGGTGCTGGCACGGAAAGAGTCATTTGATCAAATGTCTTTACTATGAAGCAACACGTATACTAGCCCGAATGTTGCCACATCCTGATGATGTCTCAGTATTGAAAATGGCTCCAACCGGAGTAGCTGCATACAATATCAATGGCCATACTATACATAGTATTTTTCTATTCCAATCAAAGCACAAATACTGTATCAACCGCTGAGTGATGAGAAAATAAGTGTCCTTGAAATAAGCTGGCTGAATTGCAAATTTTAATCATAGATGAAGTATCAATGGTAGATCAAAAGTTGATGTCTTACATTCACGGCCGCCTACGACAAATAAAACAATCACGCGATCAAACTGCTTTTGCTGGTGTTTCAGTTATTGCTGTGGGAGACATGTATCAGTTACCTCCAGTCTTTGGAACTCCTTTATATAAAGACACACTCAATGGTGCATTGTGGAATGCTAATTTCAAGAAAGTAGAACTTGAAGACATTATGAGACAAAAAGATGATACCCAATTCGCTTTTCTCTTAAATAGATTACGTGTAAAAGAAGGGGATGAGATTCTCTGTGATGAAGACCTAGCAATGCTCAAGTCCTGTGAGACTGGTGAAGAATGTGAAAATGCTCTGCATATCTATGCATGTAACAATAAAGTAGATGCTTGGAACAAGAAATTATTGCATAAAAAATGTGGAGATGTGATATGCGTAAAAGCACAAGACATGGACAAAGATGGTAAAAAGGAAATCAAATACTGGAAAAACCTTATACAAGGATGAAAACCCAGTTGCCTCCTTATCTGTGGATTGCAGTTAATGCTAGAGTGATGTTGCTCAAGAACATTGATGTTGGTAAAGGCCTGACAAATGGATGTTTCGGAAATGTAACAGAAATAATAATGGATCATACAAATTTAAATCCAGTTTGCATCAAAGTTAATTTTGAGAAGGCCAATGTTGGTATTCATTCAATCGAAATGTCTCAAGAATCCATTGGTAAGAAATATGTGAGAAAACAATTTCCACTTAAGCTTGCTTATGCTTGCACAATTCATAAAGTACAAGGTTCGACATTAGACAAAGCTGTTGTATCATTAAAAAGTGTATTTCAATCTGGACAGGCATATGTTGGGCTTAGTCGCGTTACTTCGTTATCTGGACTTGTGATAGAACATTTCGATCCTAAACATATATATTGTAATCCAGAAATCAAAGAACGCATTGAGATTATGAAGCCGTTTATCGAGAATGAAACTTCTGAAGATATTCACGATTATAACTTTTCTTTGGTAATGCAAAATGTACAAGGATTAAAACAGCATTTTATCGATTTCAAATCCCAGTGCCAATTTGTGAATGTAGATTTTATTTGCTTGACCGAAACATGGATTAATGATGATGATCTCTGTGACGTTGTTTTAGATGACTTTCGATTTTATCATCAGCCACGACATCTTTCATACTGTAATTCTGGAGTTGGAAATGTACTCAAAGAACAATCGCACGGAGGTGTTGCAATGTATATCAAGAATACATATTCAAGTAGATTAGACATATCTGTCGACAACTTAGAGTTTATCGCAATTCTTGTCACCAAACCAGTTTCTGTTGTGATTTCAGTTGTTTATCGACCTCCATCATATAGTATCAAATCATTCTGTGAATCATTAGACAATTTGCTAGATGCATTACACAAAAGAAGCATTAGGTGTATTGTGATGGGAGATTTTAATGAGGATTTGTTTAAAGGTTCTTCACAGGTAAACAAGCTAATGTGTAATAAAGGTTACAAACAGCATGTTGTTAATGCTACCACTGAGAAGGAACAATGATAGATCATGTGTACAGCAAGGGACTAGATTTATTGGAAACAGAGGTCATCCCTACATATTATAGTTACCACGAAGCTGTTAAGATTGCTTTTTAATATTAGTAGTAAAATGAGAAGAAGAAACAAGTAAATTTCTTAATTTTGTTGATAAATAAACATATTCATTTATCATGTCGTCATTCTTGCAAAAATGAATTCAATTCAATTCAAATGAGGTTTTATTCAAGACTTGTCAAAAAGTCCAAAGACTAAAAATGCAAGTTTACATCAAACATACAATCATATAAGAAAGCATTCAAAAACATACCTATATATATATACATATATAAAAAAAAAAACATAGCAAATGAGAACAGATATATACAAATTAATAAATGTTTACATCAAAATATCAAAGCAGTAACAACAACAACAAACCAAAAAAAAATACCAAAAAAAAAACAAGATATAAAATATTGCTAGCAAAAATGAATAAATGTTTACAACAAAACAAATATTATTATTCCTTCTTAAAAGGGTTGTCAATATTTTGTTGGCTTACCTTACACTTATCAATGATATCATCTGCCATGGACATCACATTGAAAGCAGGTTGTAAAGTTGGTAAAACTCTTTTCTTAAGGTGATGAGTTGAAGGATTTATGTGTTGTCACTCCTTGCCTTTCAAACCTTAGTATCTTTAAACATCACTCACATCATGACATGTACATGTATTTCAAAGTTATAGATAACATTTTAGAAATCTAAAACAATGGTACACATTTAGAAAACTGGATTGATAGGTGGATGGATAACAAGATCATACATCGAAAATAATATCGCTAGTGATATTCGTTTGTCTCGCAATGTGGTCAAAAGGAATCTAAAAAATGATTC
>CP137674.1:229307-271829 GCA_037976565.1 Mesocentrotus franciscanus
ACGTACCGTACCGATATACCGATATGATGATATACATGCATGTACTTCTATACATAACAATTAATAGGTAGCTGCGTCATACTCATATCAGTTCCTGAGTTGTATTGCATCAAAGCCTTTTACACAGCGCTCTTAACTTTTTGATCTGATTTCTGCGAGTGGTCAACCGGCACGAGTTTGTAAGTATAGAGACCTGAGAGCAACAGTATAATGTAAAATAATCTAGACATGAAAATGAAGGGTAGAATAGTACGGTAGATTATTTCTAGACCGAAAGCTCAATTATTGAATTATAAAAGTTCAGTCTCTGACTGAGTCTGATAATGATATCGACGGTTCTGCTGAGATTACATCTGGCTTGTTCGATCTTACCGCCTCTAGGCTCTATACATAGACTGAACTAAAGTACGGCATATATGGGGTAGTGTGTGAAAGGAATGGTTCGGTTAGGCCGACCAAGATGAATGCCGAATGGGCTTATAGTAGTTTGCGTCGGCCTTGTTGCCCCCCTTCCCGGTTTTCCGAAAGGGTGCGTTGGATTGTTAAGGCGCGTCAGGTCAGATAACGCGACCAAATGGCACATACGGGGCTTATTCCAAATGTACCCGCTCAGAGCCCCGTGCCAACAGTGCGCATGCCTGTTACGCATAAATGTACGTACGCCGCATACGACGTGGTGTGTATATGGTGGATATCGATCGCGAGCTTAGAGATATCGATGGAAAGAGTTCAGTTAAGTTAAACTTTCGTCGATTATCTCGTCAAAAGAGGTTTTTAGCTGAAAATGAATAACTAACTACAACTGATTGTAGTGGACAGAACTTATTTGTGCTCGCGTCCAGAATTTTTGGCCCCCAAAGCGTATTTTGACTCTTTTTGCCATTAACAAACAGTTAAACTTAAGTCCAAGGCAAAGCCAGGCTTAGCCTAACCCTAATAAGGCCTTAGCCAGGCCCAGGCCCAAGGGAAGCCCAAGCTATTTTGGCGTTCCCATGCATAGGCTCTAATTTCTTTATTATTCAATCAACCACTTTCATATTTGGCACATGGGCATGTGTCAAGCAGGTCAAGCTCTGCAATCATAAACATTTTTAGACTTGAGGTCAGAATATAGAAGTTTTTTAGCTTTTGCCAAGTGGTAAACTGTAATGCTGTATTAAACTGACCTTGATGATCGGATCGGTTGATCGGATCGGCTGATCATGAGCTCAGTCCCATGTGCTTAATTTGGCGTAACCTTTCAGAACTAACTAAGGGGCTGAGGCTCTATTATATTAATTAAAGAGAAAAAATATAATTGCTTAATAAAAATAAAATAAAACAAACTACAATTTCTGATTGGCGTAGCCAAGGGAGGGAAGGGGGTCCGAGGGTGCTTGCTTAAGACAGGTCCTATATAAATGGGATGGGATGGGGCTTGATTAATTCAGGGGCAATCTTGCACTTTCTGCCCATTTGTCCATCTCTTTATGAGCCTCTTCCAAGCATGCATGAATGAAGTCTAAGGGCACCGCACTCTTAGAGAATCCCTCTCAGCATATCATAAGACCGGGTACTTTGCCCATCTATTTAAAGCCCTCCAAGTATCTCTGAAGCCTGGAGGCTCTGTCTCACCATTGGGAGCCCTTCCGAGCATGCATGAATGAAGTCTAAGGGTGCCGCCTTTAAGAGAACCCTCTCAGCATAATGAGCATATCATGAGACCGTACTTTGCTCATCTATTTAAAGCCCTCCAAGTATCTCTGAGGCCCGGAGGCTCTGTCTCACCATTGGGAGCTCCTTCCGATTCCTTCCGAGCATGAATGAAGTCTAGGGGCACTGTTCAACTCTATGGTGACCCGCTCAGAAGCCTGGTGGCTCCGTCTTTCTTTGAGGGATCCCCCTCTTAGCATGAATGAAATACATTATTGTTATGTACTGTGCCGGACTTACCAGATGATGCCCGGTTAGGTCAAATTTTAGTGATGGTCGGGCAGTATTCACATCAGGAACTCCATTAAACTTACCAGTTATACAATTAAAAAATCTAAATAAGTATTATGGTGTAAACAGGTGCGCCGGAAGGAATTTTAAAGTGGTACGATACGGTCAACGGTTTGGGGCGTGGCACCACTGCGAGGGA
Source organism: Mesocentrotus franciscanus (assembly GCA_037976565.1). NCBI lineage: Eukaryota > Metazoa > Echinodermata > Echinoidea > Camarodonta > Strongylocentrotidae > Mesocentrotus > Mesocentrotus franciscanus. Next base: position 231,430 of record CP137674.1, read on the forward strand.
GCGGAGCACCGCAGGGGGGTGGGCAGGCGCATATCCAGGATTTCTTGGAGGAGGCCAAAATTTGAAATTATGCGAGCCAAATATTGGTACGTAACGCCGACCAGCAGTGGCATAATGAGCAAAAACGCTTATGGGGTGAAAGTATTTATGATCAGGTAGAGCGTAGCGTAAATTGGCGTGGGGTCTAAAATCACAAACATTGCATCGAGTCAACCACTTGAAATTATCATTTGAAGATGTCTTTGATGGGAAAAAGGGTGATTCCTTGTCCTAAACCAATTTATCATGTTGTATATCGTCGATTCAACATGTTATTCATATGTGCTGCGCCGCTACTGAGCATGCGTATTTCTCTTCGCTGTGTTGAATCGACGATATACAACATGGATAAATTGGTTTAGGACAAGGAATCACCCTTTTTCCCATCGAAGACATCTTCAAATTATAATTTTAAATGATTGACTCGATGCCCAGAAGAGTTGAAAACATTGTAAGTCAAAATTTTAATTACTACTTTACATTTCGAAAAATATGACCAAACCCGCTGTTTGAATCGCTTTTCTATGTAGGATCTGAGCTCTGCCGCCTTTGGCGGCTGCGGAGCTCCCTGAGTTAACCCCGCCCATACCCCGCATATGGTAACCGTTAGGGTTACTGATAGGGTTATAATAATCATCAACTTTGTATTTTATTTGATACATCTTTGTCAAATTGATTTTAAAATCAATATTTTGAAATTTGAAATTCTTCTTCTCACTATGTTCAACCAAGTTGGAAAGAGCATGATAATTACACTTGGTAGATACATTGTACAGTTTTACATAAAACATTTCATAACTATTTTGAAAAAGGGTTCAAGTTTTATATGGAGAGAAAACGTAAATGAATTTGGGAATTTTTTTTTATAGTTTGGCACCTTTCTTTTAACTGAATGCAATTTTCTTGTTTTCTTTGGTTTTATTTGCAGGTTCTGGTTGTATCAACCTTTGATTCCAAAAGAAATCATTGACTTTACTTGATTCCAGAAGGAATCATTGCCAGTTTGATTCTGTAAAACAGAATCATTCCAATTTCTTGATTCTGTAAAAACGGAATCATTGCCTGTTTGATTCTGTAAAACAGTATCATTCCAATTTCTTGATTCTGTAAAAACAGAATCATTGCCACTTTGATTCTGTAAAAACAGAATCATTCCAATTTCTTGATTCTGTAAAAACGGAATCATTGCCACTTTGATTCTGTAAAAACAGAATCATTCCAATTTCTTGATTCTGTAAAAACGGAATCATTGCCACTTTGATTCTGTAAAACAGAATCATTCCAATTTCTTGATTCTGTAAAACGGAATCATTGCCACTTTGATTCTGTAAAAACAGAATCATTCCAATTTCTTGATTCTGTAAAAACGGAATCATTGCCAGTTTGATTCTGTAAAAACAGAATCATTCCAATTTCTTGATTCTGTAAAAACGGAATCATTGCCTGTTTGATTCTGTAAAACAGAATCATTCCAATTTCTTGATTCTGTAAAACGGAATCATTGCCACTTTGATTCTGTAAAAACAGAATCATTCCAATTTCTTGATTCTGTAAAAACGGAATCATTGCCAGTTTGATTCTGTAAAAACAGAATCATTCCAATTTCTTGATTCTGTAAAAACGGAATCATTGCCAGTTTGATTCTGTAAAACAGAATCATTCCAATTTCTTGATTCTGTAAAATGGAATCATTGCCACTTTGATTCTGTAAAAACAGAATCATTCCAATTTCTTGATTCTGTAAAAACGGAATCATTGCCACTTTGATTCTGTAAAAACATAATCATTCCAATTTCTTGATTCTGTAAAACGGAATCATTGCCAGTTTGATTCTGTAAAACAGAATCATTCCACTTCTTGATTCTGTAAAAACAGAATCATTGAGATCTTGGAAATCATTGAAATTTCAAATTTGAACAGAAAGCAAAGAACATAAAACTGAACAGCCTTGAATACGACAGAAGTCAAAAACTTATGAGAAATTCTTGATTTTTTTGCTGGAATCATTGCAATTCTCTTATTGTGTAGAAAGAGATTTACTGGCAATTTGCATGTGAGTGATATAAATTCAGTTGACTGGTTGATTGGATGTGAAGATATTTGAAAAGAAGTATAGAAACAGCAGTGAGATTGATTGAAAAAGAATAAAACGCAAAGGAAAATCGACCAAGCATACACGGAGTACGAGAAATACAAGTGACTAAGCTTTGAATTTATGCAAAGAGTGCTGAATTTATTGCGAAGAGGACAAAGATTTGAGAGCGTATATAAAAGTGCAAGTAAGTGGTTGTAAAAAGAAAAGGAAGGAAAGTTTGGTCAGGAGATAGATAGTCTAGGTACAAAAGTGAGTCTGATTGATTGCGAGGAGACGAAAAAAATTATAAGTGACTTTGATTGAGAGAAGAAATACAGAGTGAGCTTGATTGAATGCAAAGAAAGTGAGCTAAATTCATTGAAAAGAGAAACCAGTTAAGAATTCTATGAATAGATGTGAACTTGATTGATTGTTGTGAAGAGAGAAAGAAAATTTGATCAGGTATACGAAAGTCTGGAGGCAGAAGTGAGCTTGAAAGGGAAGAGCATTTGGGGCAGGAGATAGAAGCAGAATTAATCAAACAAAAGTAGTAGAGAAAGAAGGGTATTTGGAACAGTGATAAAAATCCAAAGAGGGAAGTGAGCTTTACTGAATGCAAAGAGAAGAGGGTTTAAATAGGGCAGGATATACAGAAGTAATAAAGAGAGTAAGAAGGAAATTTGGATCAGGGGATACAGGACTAGAAAGCTAGCTGAGCTTTATTGAGTGGAAAAAGGCAATACATATTGAGTTGAAGTGGAAAGACGGGTTGATAAAATTCAAACGGCTCAATTGAACTTTCTGATTTTTTTCTGATTTGTTACTGAAAGTGTTGATATAAAAGCTTATAGTGCAAATTGATCATAATATCCACATACAAAGACACATTGTGAAGTGCATATTCTGGGAAGAAAAATAAAGTGTAGAATCTTGGCAGCTTTTGTTTTTTATAGACATTGTCCACAATGGATACAGCTGAATTTAAGAAAGTACTGATGAAATCCTATATATACTGTCTAGTATGTCAATGATCAATTCAGAGCTGAATGAATGTTGTGTATGTAGCAATGAGATCAAAGAAAATGAGAGTAATGCAACTTGTGAATTCTGTAGAAACCATTTTCATGTGACCTGTATGGGATTTCCTGTGAGAACACACTGAGTGATATTAGATTGATTTGGATTTGTTCATTGTGTGGAAATAACAATGTTGCTCATCGCATGTTTGATAAAGTATGCATCCCTTCTCATTTCAATAGATACAAGCTTCTTGAGGATCAAGGTGATGAAGAGTGCGTTACTGACATGCCAAGCCGATCAACCAACAAAAAGGATGGAAGAAAATGTACCAGATCAAAGAAGAGGTATGCAAAGAGGGGAAAGAAATCCAGTATGTTGCCTGAAAACGATGTATTGATGACATGAAAATGAGTGACTGTGACAGATGTAAACCTGATCCTATAGACACAGAAAATCCATCTCAATCAGATTATCAACAATTGACAAATGAAGAATTTGAAGATGATGCTGATGACTGGGTTACTGTAAAATCAAGAAAGACAAAATGGATGGAGAAAATAAAAGAGAGAAAATTGTATTCCAAATCAAAAGATGATCATCGAACAGACGGAAAATCAAAAGAAAATCAGTGAATGGTATAGTCTTGGAACCAGGTGTGACTTACATCGGCAAAGCAATGAAGACATTCTATGAAAGAGATAAGAAAAAAAAAGGAAACCAAAAGAAAAATGTTTGTAAGGAAAAGAAGAATGTAAAAAAAGAAGATGTCAGTTTGCAGTCTTATACAGAAACTCTTTGGCTATATATGCATACAGTGTGCAGTCCCCACATTCAATGAAATTGTACAGTGAGACCTGTGTGCAAATTGAAACAGTGCAAGCACAATCCTGGGCTGACGTAGCAAGTTATTTGCCAACTCAATCAAGAACAGATTCATGTGTTGATATTCATGCATGCACTCGTAATCTTTTTGAACAGATCAAGGATTTGCGAATGTACAGAGTTCATGCTGGTGGCAAGGAAAAAGAAGCAAAGAACAAGAAAGGTCAGTCTTCCAAAGGGAAAAAGGTACTGATGGAAATCACTCTTCTGATAAATCGGAGATTAGATTTGACAAAGATGAAGGAATAGAATTAGCAGTAAAGAATGAGAAGCAGGATACAAAGAAATCTATGAATGCAGGTGACCAAGGACTTGATACAAATACATGTAAAAATGATAAACACTCAGACCAGCATATTTGCAATATGAAAGACAACAAAGGTTCAGATGGAGTTGTGCAGGCCGATTCAAAGAATAATCTGTTGAAATCAAATTTTGATGAAAATAGGGAAATTGAAACAGACGATGATAGTGGCAGTGATATTCATATACCAGTGAAACGTTCATGTGCAAGAAATTGTATAGAATCTGATAGTGATACAGACGCAAGTCCTGGATATGATTTATTTGATAGAAGTGTTTCACCAGAACGCAATATGCCTTTGAATGTTTGTGATAGACCAAAAGATATGCCCAGAAATGAACCAGTAGACAATGTCTGTGAATCAGTATTGGAAAATGATGATATGATGAAAATGATTTTTCATATGTTTCAGATAGTGTAGAAGAAGATGCAGTGTTTGATAATGACTTAAAGAATAGAAGCTTTGATACACTAAAACATGGTACAGACAATGATACTGATATGTCATTTATTGATGATGCTCATTCAATAAATCCTTTAGAATCTTCTTCAGATTCATATATCAAAGATGAAGACATTGAAAAGGCAATAGATGCTAATATGTACACATGTACTGATGAAACAGAAACAGAAGTTGAATTTGTAGCAGATCTTGGATTACGTGATAGACCGGATAAAGATTTCAAATTTGTACCCTCCAGAATAATGACAAACAGAACATTTGTTCAAAACTGAATATCAGATATATAGGCAAAGGCTGTGATTCAAGGTTAGATAGAAATAGCTGTATTGGAGTTCCTTTACATAGTAAACAAATTACTGGTGATGGCAATTGTTTCTTTCGTGCAATTTCCTATGTAATTTCTGGAACTGAGCGTAATCATGCAATTCTAAGAAATGCCACTGTGAAACATTTATTGCAAACCAAGGACATGTTCAGTAATACATTGAGGCAAGAGTATAGAACAGTCAGAGAATATGTTCTGAAACGTGGAATAATGGAAGACGGAACGTGGGCTACAGACACTGAAATTAGTGCTTTAGCAAATTTAATCGATACTGATATTTATTCATACAATGACCAAGTACCATGTTGGCAATTGTTCTCTGCAAAGAAACCTGGAAGAATAAATATTGTAACATCTGATAAGGGAATTTATATACTATACACAGGAAATTGTCATTTTAATGTTGTTGAAGCTGTAGATTTTGTCAATTTTAATTCATTGGAACAGACAAGAACAACTAAAGAAGATAGAACGTCAAAGAGAGCTTTGCCATGTCCATCAATTCAGGCTGATGTTAAAGTAAAGCATGTGTTCAAGAAGTGTAGATCCAAGTGGCAGATAGAGGAAGAAACTGATGAAGTAGTGGATAAGTCTCCTGAAACATTTCAAAACCATGTTGATCCAAAGGGAAAAACGTAGGCTCACATTGGAGACTGGTACGATAAATCATGATAAGAGGAAAAGTACTGCAAATATTTTTGACATGACATATGAACAGTGTGCAAGTAATCAGTCTGAATCAGTCGTTCACAACGAACGTAACACCAAGGATGAAACCCTTGAAAATGATCACAAAGACAAATGCACGAGAGTCGATACACAAATAACGCTTGTTGCCCAAGGGACATTCAATCAAGGTGATACAAGATTTGGTTACTCAAGTGGAAAGCAGTGTGTTACCAATTCACTATCTGCACTGTTGTATAGCAAGGTAAAAATGCCAATGATTGGAAAAGTACAGATCTTGACAGGATTTTGAACAACGGTAATGAATTATATTGTTACATACGGCGATCCACTTCACTCGACAACCAATACTTATTGATATCTGATCTATTTGAATATTTGGATGCGTACAATGAATTGTTTAACATAGTATGTCGTGAACCAGTCACTGGATTGTTAGATGGAGATGAATTGATATTGGCCCAGTCTCTTTCGATGACATTGAAGCAAGCACTGAAAAAGAACTCTGTACTGATACTGATGCATGTTTTGTGACATTTGCTGGAAGTACTTTCATTGTATTATCTGGTCAAGATGGTTTCTTTATATTTGATTCACATTCCAGAAGCAGTCGAGGTTTCCTGATTGGTAATGGACACAGTGTTGTACTTAGTACTCAAAGCTGGCAAGGTGTGTACAAGCATTGCATGAGGTTAGCAAAAACAATGGGATGCCCCCTGCACACCGAATATGAAGTAACTAGTGTATGTGCTAAAGCAACTTCCGGTAAGAATGAAACCTTGAAAGGCTATCCACAGTTACAGGATTTTGTTTGTAGTCCAATTCCTTCAAAATACGCACAGTGAAAGTCAGTCTGGAAGCTCTGGATGTTCCATACATTGTGAAAGCTTTGATGAAGTTCAAAGATTGGATGAGAGTGTGTCCCCACAAAAGATGATTATTAACCCAAATGTATTTCTCTTCCCTGAAAAAGCAAATGAAACAATCATTCATGATGTACATTATAACGGTCAGCAATTAAAACTGAAGAGTGTGACAATTGGCTTAACCAAATTAAAAGAATCACAGCTAAATAATAGTTGTCTTCTGAAAGGAAATGACTCTATAAAAACAGAATATGAAAATGAACAAAAGGAGATTCCAAAATTGTACTAAATGCGGAATGACTCTGATAGATTGAATTTAGTGAATAAAGTTCAGAATTCCAACTCTATCTTAAGCAGAAAACGAAAATGGAGTAACCTCGAAAGCGATGCAAAAGTTGATGTCGACCTTGGCAAGGAAATTAAAACCAAATTGGTAAAAATGAATGAGAACGACAGCTTAAGAATTGATGCAAGCGAATGTGCTGACAGTCATGATGAATTAATAATAATTGGAGAAGTTCATGTTAGAAATGTAGACCATGGAAAGAAAAAACGTAAAAACATACAAAGTTCTAATCAAATTAGGAAGCGCAGTAGACAGCGAATGAGAGAAAAACGAGCCCTGACCAAAGATGAAATCATTAAGAAAAAGGAAAAGTGTATTCACAATGCGCAAATGAAAAAAATGAAAAAAGCGATTAAAAAGAAAAATAAATATAGAAATGATTTATCCTACAAAATGGAAAAAAAAAATGAAGTGAAACAAAGACAAAAAGAGAATTACAACACTGATTTATCACACAAAATAAAGCAAAGAGCTTATATGAAACAAAAGCAAAAAGAAATGTATAAAGAGGATTCAAATTTCAGAAAAATACAGCTAAATATTATGAAAACCAAATATCATTCTGATTTAAGTTATAAAAAGAAAATTTTGTATAGAAATAAACAAAAATATTTGAGAAATGAAGGATTCAAAGAAAATGTTAAAACAGCTATGAGGACTAAAATGATAAGTAAATATTCAAATGATGAACAATTTAAACGAATGCATCAAGATACCATGAAAAACGAATGAAGGAATCATATTCGAACGATGAACAATTTAAAAATATTAAAAGGCAAATATGAAAATATTGTCCAAAATTAGATATAAAGGCAAAGAATTTAAGGAAAAGAAATTGATGAGCTTAAAAATGAAATATAAAAAAATTGAAAAATATAGGCAAAATGTAATAAAACAAAATCGAAAAGGTCTGTACTTAGAACAGTAAAATTGTCCGAGTTTGATATTGTACTTGAAGAATTTAGAAAGATAATTTCTGATGGCCCAGAATATGTGTGCTGTGTATGCTTAAAACTTCTCTTTGAGAACCAAGTATTGAAATGTAAAAAGAGTAATTATAAAATTCAGATATGCATAAGTGAAGAATATTTGCATGTTTGCAGTTCAGAATGCCGGTCAAAATGTTTAATAGGCCAGTCAGCCAGATCGTCACTATGGATATGTTTCACCTGTCATAGAAAATTGCAAGCTGGAAAAGTACCTGCAGAAGCAAATGTGAACAATTTACAACTACATGAAGTTCCAGAAGAACTTGCCAATCTGAACAATTTAGAACAGCATTTGATTGCATTGAATATCCCTTTCATGAAGTTAATGGCCTTGCCTAAAGGTGGTCAAAATGGAGTCCATGGCCCAGTCGTGTGCGTGCCTTCAAACACTTATGAAACAGTAGATATGTTGCCAAGACCACAGACTGAAGACCAATTGATCCGTGTTAAACTCAAACGAAAATTGTCGTACAAAAGCTATTATGAGTACAAATTTGTAGATAAATCTAACTTGCTTAATGCTCTGCAGTATTTAAAAGCAAATAATAAGTGGTATTTTGATGTTACAGTAAATGATAACTGGGAAAACTCACTTGAACGAAATGAAAAAGATAATGAAAAGGAAGAAGCAGTAGAAATTGTTGGTAAAGCTCGTTTGGCAAAACATTGGAAGGAAATGGAAGAACAAAATGATTACATTTTGTCCAAAGACAAAAATGCTAATGAAAACATGCAAGAGAACAGTAAACTACACAAAAAAATAGATGACAATGACACTGAAGATGATATGGAAGAACGACACGCGGTATTCAGTTAGACTCGTGTCTCCAGCCAGTAGATATTGGACAGGAAATATTAGATCAGTATTTTGAAGACATAATATGTTGTGCTCCTTGTGAAGGAAGAAGCCCTGTATCAATTCTACAAGATGAAAGCAATGAGGCCAAATGTTTCCCAGTATTATTTCCTAAAGGTCAACCAACATTCCATGATAGAAGAGATGAAAAATAACATTAGGACGTTATCTGCACAACCGATTGATGCACGTGGACAACAGATTTGCTCAGAATACAGATTACATCTTTTATGCACAATATATTTATGAAATTCAACAGGTTATATCACAAGTTTCTATCGCATTAAGGCAAAGTCCAAACAAAAAGATGGTTCGTCTTCAATAACTGCCTCAGATTTGAAAGATGCAGAGAAAGTTAAAAAATACTAAAATCAGACAAGGGCTATAAATTTTTAAAGCAAATTCGTGGAACACCTCCATATTGGCAAAAGACACAAAAGATGTACTGGCAATGGTACGACAGCTTGGAAAGCCGACATGGTTTGCTTCTTTCTCATCTGCCGATATGAGATGGCCAGAATTAATGAATACATTGCTCAGACAAAAAGGAGACACCAGGGAATCGAGTGAATTAGACTATACAGAAAAATGTAATCTTTTAAGATCAAATCCAGTAACAGTTGCCAGAATGTTTGATAAAAGATTTCACACTTTTATGAAGAGAGTTATTTTATCTCCCGCTGCACCGATTGGTAAAATAGTTGATTCATTTTGGAGAGTAGAGTATCAAGCTCGTGGTTCCCTCACATTCATGCCTTGTTCTGGGTTCAAAATGCTCCACAGTTGGGTATCGATAAAGATGATGATGTCATACAATTCGTAGATAAATACATTTCTTGCCAGAAACCGGATGAAAAGGAAGATCAAGAACTACATGAAATAGTAAGCAAGGTCCAACAACACAGTAAGAAACATTCTAAATCTTGCACAAAAACAGGGAAGGCATGTAGATTTAATTTCCCGAGACCACCATCTGAAAAAACATTCATTGTAACACCTGTTGAAGAGATTCCAGCTAAAGATTGTGGGAAAGTGCAAAATAAGGGAAAGGACAATGATCAAGTTAAAGCTTCTGAAAAGACTAAAGCTGATGCAAAGGAATTGTTGAATTCAGTTAAAGATGCATTATCCAATGGAATCGAGTACAACAGTGTAAACCATCTCTTTGAAAAGCTTGACATTACACAAAATCAATTTGAGAATGCACATAATGAATTAGCATCACAACAAAGTATAATCATCAAAAGAGAAATACAAGATGTATGGGTAAATCAGTTTAATCCAAGTCTACTAAGAAGCTGGAATGCCAACATGGATTTGCAGTTCGTAACAAATGTATTTGCATGCGTGGCTTATATTGTATCCTACATGTCAAAAGCTGAACGAGAAATCGGAATGCTATTGAGTCATACACTATCAGAAATGAAAGAGGGAAATGAGAACGCAAAGGAAAGCATGAAAAAACTTGGCCAGGTGTACATGCAAAATCGTGAAGTGTCTGCTCAAGAAAGCGTCTATCGTGTTTGCAGTCTCAGATTGAAAGAATGTTCTAGGAAAGTGGAATTCATTCCTGTTGGACCCGACCCTGTCAGAATGAGTTTACCATTAAGCGTTATAAAAAGCAGACCAGATAACGATAATGATGATGATGAGAATGTTTGGATGCCTAGCAAGCTCGACAGATACAAAGCTCGACCTAGAAACACAGAATTCAGTGATATGTGTCTTGCAACGTTTTGTTCTCAGTATAGAATCTTAACTGCATCCCAAACGCCAAGTACAAGAAGTAAAAATGTTTTTAAATTAGATAACGATCTGGGATATATTCAGAAGCGTACTCGCACGGGAGATGCAGTTGTAAGATATCCCGATTCTCACCCATCATCTCACCCGAAAAATATTATTTGAGCATTTTGCAACTCTTTCTGCCATATTTTGAAGATGGACAATTAAAGCCCCCAACATTTGAAACACATGAAGAGTTCTACGAGACAGGTTCTGTGAAAATATGTGGACGTGAATTGGAGAAAGTCTGGTCAATTGTCTGTACTAACCGAAAGAAGTTTGAAATGAATGCCGATGCAATTGATCATGCACAGGAGCACCTTGACAAATTTGGTCCACACGAAGATGCATGGAGTCTTTTATGTCCGGAAAGGAAGTAGAGCGACTTGAACATCCCAAAGAAAATGTAGATGTCGAAGATTGTGATGGAGATCTTGATATCCCTGATTTAAAGAATGAACCGAAAAAGATGACTATAGCATCGAACTACGTTCTGTAAAAATTTCCAAACAAGATGGACATTCTTTGATGAGGTCTTTGAATGAGAAGCAACAGAGTGTTTTTTACAAAATACGACAGTGGTGTTTAGATAGAGTAAATGGAAAATCGGTCGAACCGTTTCATATTTTTCTAACTGGAGGTGCTGGCACCGAAAGAGTCATTTGATCAAATGTCTTTACTATGAAGCAACACGTATACTAGCCCGAATGTTGCCACATCCTGATGATGTCTCAGTATTGAAAATGGCTCCAACCGGAGTAGCTGCATACAATATCAATGGCCATACTATACATAGTATTCTTTCTATTCCAATCAAAGCACAAATACTGTATCAACCGCTGAGTGATGAGAAAATAAGTGTCCTTCGAAATAAGCTGGCTGAATTGCAAATTTTAATCATAGATGAAGTATCAATGGTAGATCAAAAGTTGATGTCTTACATTCACGGCCGCCTACGACAAATAAAACAATCACGCGATCAAACTGCTTTTGCTGGTGTTTCAGTTATTGCTGTGGGAGACATGTATCAGTTACCTCCAGTCTTTGGAACTCCTTTATATAAAGACACACTCAATGGTGCATTGTGGAATGCTAATTTCAAGAAAGTAGAACTTGAAGACATTATGAGACAAAAGACGATACCCAATTCGCTTTTCTCTTAAATAGATTACGTGTAAAAGAAGGGGATGAGATTCTCTGTGATGAAGACCTAGCAATGCTCAAGTCCTGTGAAACTGGTGAAGAATGTGAAAATGCTCTGCATATCTATGCATGTAACAATAAAGTAGATGCTTGGAACAAGAAATTATTGCATAAAAATGTGGAGATGTGATATGCGTAAAAGCACAAGACATGGACAAAGATGGTAAAAAGGAAATCAAATACTGGAAAACCTTATACAAGGATGAAAACCCAGTTGCCTCCTTATCTGTGGATTGCAGTTAATGCTAGAGTGATGTTGCTCAAGAACATTGATGTTGGTAAAGGCCTGACAAATGGATGTTTCGAAATGTAACAGAAATAATAACGGATCATACAAATTTAAATCCAGTTTGCATCAAAGTTAATTTTGAGAAGGCCGATGTTGGTATTCATTCAATCGAAATGTCTCAAGAATCCATTGGTAAGAAATATGTGAGAAAACAATTTCCACTTAAGCTTGCTTATGCTTGCACAATTCATAAAGTACAAGGTTCGACATTAGACAAAGCTGTTGTATCATTAAAAGTGTATTTCAATCTGGACAGGCATATGTTGGGCTTAGTCGCGTACTTCGTTATCTGGACTTGTGATAGAAAATTTCGATCCTAAGCATATATATTGTAATCCAGAAATTAAAGAACGCATTGAGATTATGAAGCCGTTTATCGAGAATAAGACTTCTGAAGATATTCACGATTATAACTTTTCTTTGGTAATGCAAAATGTACAAGGATTAAAACAGCATTTTATCGATTTCAAATCCCAGTGCCAATTTGTGAATGTAGATTTTATTTGCTTGACCGAAACATGGATTAATGATGATGATCTCTGTGACGTTGTTTTAGATAACTTTCGATTTTATCATCAGCCACGACATCTTTCATACTGTAATTCTGGAGTTGGAAATGTACTCAAAGAACAATCGCACGGAGGTGTTGCAATGTATATCAAGAATACATATTCAAGTAGATTAGACATATCTGTCGACAACTTAGAGTTTATCGCAATTCTTGTCACCAAACCAGTTTCTGTTGTGATTTCAGTTGTTTATCGACCTCCATCATATAGTATCAAATCATTCTGTGAATCATTAGACAATTTGCTAGATGCATTACACAAAAGAAGCATTAGGTGTATTGTGATGGGAGATTTTAATGAGGATTTGTTTAAAGGTTCTTCACAGGTAAACAAGCTAATGTGTAATAAAGGTTACAAACAGCATGTTGTTAATGCTACTACTGAGAAGGGAACATTGATAGATCATGTGTACAGCAAGGGACTAGATTTATTGGAAACAGAGGTCATCCCTACATATTATAGTTACCATGAAGCTGTTAAGATTGCTTTTTAATATTAGTAGTAAAATGAGAAGAATAAACAAGTAAATTTCTTAATTTTGTTGATAAATAAACATTTTCATTTATCATGTCTTCATTCTTGCAAAAATGAATTCAATTCAATTCAAATGAGGTTTTATTCAAGACTTGTCAAAAAGTCCAAAGACTAAAAATGCAAGTTTACATCAAACATACAATCATATAAAAAAGCATTCAAAAACATACCTATATATATACATATATAAAAAAAAAACATAGCAAATGAGAACAAATATATACAAATTAATAAATGTTTACATCAAAATATCAAAGCAGTAACAACAACAACAAACCAAAAAAAAATACCAAAAAAAAAACAAGATATAAAATATTGCTAGCAAAAATGAATAAATGTTTACAACAAAACAAATATTATTATTCCTTCTTAAAAGGGTTGTCAATATTTTGTTGGCTTACCTTACACTTATCAATGATATCATCTGCCATGGACATCACATTGAAAGCAGGTTGTAAAGTTGGTAAAACTCTTTTCTTAAGGTGATGAGTTGAAGGATTTATGTGTTGTCACTCCTTGCCTTTCAAACCTTAGTATCTTTAAACATCACTCACATCATGACATGTACATGTATTTCAAAGTTATAGATAACATTTTAGAAATCTAAAACAATGGTACACATTTAGAAAACTGGATTGATAGGTGGATGGATAACAAGATCATACATCTTAGCAATATTTGTCTAAGGAATCTAATGATTGACCACATTATCTATAATGAATGGATCATGATAATATATTTAGCATTAAGATCATACATCCATGCTTTTTCTTCCCAGGTTAAGGATTGTCGACCTGATCCGTATAATGAAGTTGAACCTTCCATGAACCTTGCAAAGTGCTCATTTTTGACTGAGTTGGAGTAGGAGACAGGGCGTGGAAAACCATCACTCTGAAGAAAACACTCAAATCAGAGATCAAGCTTGAACATGACAATGAGACATGCAAGTATTTAAGTAAAGAAGAGGTTGTTATCATGGTTATGGAATATCAAAATGGGAAGGTCAATGATAATGAATGAATACTAATATCTTGACACAATGCTGGAATGTTATTCTCTGAAAGATGATTTGTTTGGTAGTGATAATGAGTTTTAATAGTAGGTTATTCACTATGATGTAAGTTGTTTGAGTTAATGAAAATTGGAGGGTTATATTGTCTCAACGATCATGGTGGTAAATATGATGACAATGAGTAGGACAGTGATGATTATAGGATTATATGAATGTTATACTGTCAATGATGTTCACATGATACTTACATGTAACCCTTACCGTAGTGGGCTATTTTGAGCAACCCCTGACTGCAGGGGGTAGGGAGGTGGGCTGTCAATATTTGAAAATGCAAAGGTTAATTTGCATAAATTATGAATATGCAAATTTCATCATATTATTTCCTTTAATATGTATTATATTGTTTTTTATTTCTTATTATATCTCGACGGCTTAAAACCAGAACTGTCTATGTCCATTTTTGGTGAAATTGAGTTAAGTCCACCAAAGTACTGTATATTCATTTCAGTTTGTGTGCCAGAACTGTCTATTCCCATGTATGTCCATTAGCCATTTTACTTTTCATGTTCAGACTTTTTCAAGTACTTTCATGCATTCATTAAGAATTGTGCAGTACTTGCAGTTTTCTACTAATTAAGCAGATAAGATTCCCTATATGCAGCTTTCACTGATTGTTGTGGCCAAGCAACATCATATCATCTGAGGAGGTTAAGAAGTTTTCCAGTGCAAGGACCAAAACATCTTTTCTTGTGCGTGAAATGGCCAAAGATGAACAAGGGCAGATTGTTTCAGCCATGAAAGCACGGCCATTTGCAATATCAACTGATGGGAGTAATGTCAGCGACAGAAAACTATACCCAATTATCATCAACTACCATGATGGTAAGCAAATTTCTTGCACTCTGCTTTCCCTCCCAACCTTGGAAATGGCAGGAACTGGTGAAAATATTGCACAATCGCTCATAACAGAGCTGCAGAAACATGATATCCCATGGGACAATTGCACACCATTGGGATCAGACAATGCATCAGTCATGACTGGTGTACACAAGGGAATTGGGGCATGCCTCAGAAACTGTCAGCTAAACCTCATTGTGCTTGGTTGCCCCAATCATCTAATTGATCTTGCTGCCAAAGCTGCGTCATCTGCATTACCATATTCAATTGACTCGTTCCTTATTGATGCGTTCTACTATCTGGAAGCCAGCGTGAACAGGAAATTGAATCTCAAGAAGTTCCAGATGTTCATTGGGAACGAAGTGCAGGCAATTCTGAAACATGCTTGTATAAGATGGCTGAGCTTGGGCCAATGCTTGCCAAGATTTATCCAGCAATGGCAAGCTCTAGTCCTCTTTTTTGAAGGAGAAGTGTCAGCCTAGCAGAAGAAGCCTACTCATCAAACCAAGGCTACCAAGAATAGTGTCCAGACTTCACTTGTTCCAAAGAAGCCAACTCCAGCTGTGAAAAATAAACCTGCTCAGGGATCTCAACTGAAGGTAAGGATAGAAAATGTATTACTACAAGGCATCCACTCCCTTTCATTCCATTTAAATATGCATCATTAAAATTACCAGATTTGAATAGATTAACCAATAGCAGTAGAGAGCTTTCTTAATGTTTGAATCAATCAGCTTTTACTCCTCAAATTGGCAACAGTTATTATCATTTTACACTCTAAAATAGTTTGAAAAATATAAAAATTGATATTTCATGGACCGGAATGGTAAATGCAAAAATTAATTTAATGTGTAATTAAATTATTTGCCTATAAATAAGTCATTATCAGTAGTGTTGCAGGCATTGCATGAAGTTTTTAAACTTGTCTTGTCCTGCAGGAAAAGCCTGCTCACCAAACCAAGATGACTGCACAACTCCAAGCATTCCGCATTCCCAAGAAGGTGTCTGCAGATCCACCACATGTGAGCAAACCTGCCCAGTCACAGACCCAAGTGAGTACAAAAGATCATATATACAGGGTGACAGTTAAATATGTACCTTTTCATCATTTATTCTTTCTTCTTATTTTGAGTTCATTTACCTATTAGCTCTTTCTCTTCCAATCATCTTCTCTCCGCTGTTCAGTTTACAGATATAAACATTTATACAATAATGCTAGTCATCTCTAAGATTTCAAATGTAGTGTATCTTTTTAATTGTAAACAGTGTCAGTAGTCTTGTTTCTTTCTCATATGGTAAACAATAATTTCTCTTCCTCCCAGGATCAACTTCAAGCACCACAGCCGCAACACAGTAGACCATCTTCAAGCTGTACTACTGGGGAAAAACGCCAAGTGAGGGACACTTCGGATACACCTAGCAAAAAGCAGAAGACTGGGAAAGTTGTTGGCAAGGCAACAAGCTCCACAGTGCGCAAGGCTGGAACTTCCAGTCATCCCAGAACGATTAAAGTTTCTAGTAAAATGACTGGAAAAAGGGAAAAACAAGATGTGGAGGAAAGAAAGAAACAAGACAAACAGTTAAGGATAAAACAAGACAGGAAAGAATTCTGAAGTCATTGCACTCAAACCCAATATTAGCCATTGCACATTTTCTCAGCCACAGCATCATTGCGTTTGACAAAAAAAGTGTCATCCTCCAGACGAGAATTCCTCCAATACACAAGCTAGAAAGCCTACTGCATGACTTGTACAGCAAATTTGTAACTCCACAAGCAATAATTGCAGCCACAGACTTGACCCTTCTGGACTACAAGAACAAGGAGAATCTTCGTGAAGAATCTGAAATGGTCATAGGAAGCGCAACAAGAGAAATTGTGAACACTTTAGATGAGTCTGATTGCCATAAGTTCTATGCAGCAGTGCATTAATATTACACCAAGGCATGTGACTACATTTAAGTAAGTTTCCATTGAAGTCTGATGTCATCATCCATGCGCAAGTGGCCGACATTGCATGTCAGAAGAATGCCAAATTCACTTCTCTAAATTTCTTCATCAACAAGTTCCCCTGCATGCTGCTTCAGGAGGAAGAAGAAGACAAGCACAGTGCTCTAGATGCTCTGGAGAACCAGTTCCTTAACTATCAAATTACTCAGCTTCCAGACTTAGTGCAAAATGAGGAATCCACTGACAAGCAGTGGACAAGTATAATGACAGAGAAGAATGCTTCTGGTGAACTTTGCTATGACAGACTTGCAAGAGTAATGCTTGGGATTCTAACCATACCCCATACCAATGCTGAATGTGAAAGGGTCTTCAGTCAGGTGCGAAAGAACAAAACTGACTTCAGAGGGTCCATGAGCAACGAAACTTTAGAAATTGTCCTTATTACTAAAGCTCGCCAAACAACACCCTGCTACATGATAGAATTTGACTCTGATATTCTGAAGAGAGCAAAATCTGCAACATACAGAGCTCTAAATGAGTAGTATGGGAGAGTAGATGTAAATGGTGTTCGTCAATAAGTCAAGTGTCAGGGGCAGGTAAACCTGTTTTTTCTCATTGCTCATTTTTCTAATTTCTCAATTACCCATTTTAAACTTGGGTTGAATTTTATGGGAAATGGTCCCTAAAATAGGCTCAGATTGCACCAGAGAGCATCTAGGACCCGGCTAAAGGGACTTCACGCTCGTGATGTGCGCTATGCGCACATGATATTCAGTTTTACTTAAATGTTACTAATTGAAAATTCCAAATGTTGGCAGCTATGCCAGGCCAAGGCAGTTGCTGGAAAGAGGACTTTGTCTCGGCTTCTTTTGATTTGCAAAGTGAATGTGGCTGCAACGTTTCTCTATGCCGTCATCGCACACAATTTTCTGGAGAGTGGGCATTCCCACATGCAATGCAATAGCATGCATTCTGCTATTGAAACAGAAAAAGAACGTCAATGTCTTCACAATGCACGACTGGGTAAACATCTTCCACAAAGCAAAACGTCGGCTTCCATACAAGGTCATAAACATGCGCCATGGAGACTTTTATGATCTGAAGAATCTCTCACAGCAGATCATGAAGAACAAACGCCAAGACGAAGGTGGACACGTCTTCAACTGGCTACATGTAAAGAGCTTCCAATACAGGAAGGAAGAGCAATTAAGGCACCATCTGCTACAAGTATAACTACTCGGATGACTACAACAAGAAAGATCATCAGTTCCACGTATTCTGGAACTTGTCTACCAAGAAAAGCATTGAAAAAAAGCCTTAACCTTAAGAAGAAGGATCTCATCAAGTTGTGCAATAGCCTAGCCATTCCTGAAGAGTTCCATGGATGGTATTTGGCACTCCCATTTTGTAAGTTTCTGACCATTGACAGAGTCATAATGTCATTACCTCCATGTATGATGTTTGACCAAGTATTATTTATAAGTTAATGGCATTGAACATAACTACTTCACTTTGTCAGATTTTATGCTTGCAATCAAACTTTGAAATGCATTTACTCAAAATGGCATATTTGGACATAGACAGTTGTGGTTTTAAGCCCTCGATCTATTGCTTTATTTCTAATGTATACTTTTGTTCTGGAATACATCAAGTTACTTTGAGAAACGTATCAAAGCAATTTGATATCAATTCATATCTCCCACTTATACATCTATTTACCTGTATTCACATGTCTGCTTGTACATGAATATATGCAATTATAGCACTTTTTGATGATATGCGCATACTAATTGCTATGTAACACCTGACAGGAGTATCTAATTTCAACGAAAATGGTATCGAAATGTTCCTCAAGCCAAAAGACTTCAGGAAAAAATTCAAGAACGATTTAAAATTCCAAGCGGTTGCAACGCTATCTCCAAAAATGTGGGGCTCTTATGCTCATATCTCATTTGCTTTGTACAAAAAATGTAAACAAAAAAAATCAATTTCCTCAGTCGTTGATTAATTGAATATGATAACATTAGCGTTAACCCAGTGATCAGTAATAACATCTATCTGAGAGATGAACAAGGGTAATGCTTCTCACTTACTAACAGTAATATTGGTGAAAGTGATAGCAGTAGTAAAAGTAACGGAGGCACTGATTATATTTGATATTAGCGGTGACAATGGAAATGTTTGATTTATATGACATTTTTTATCACCATGAAATTCGTGTAGGTATTGAATATCTTCAATATTTCTACCATTTCAGAAAACTTGGTTTTGTGAAGACTGGGTCTTAGCGAGTGTCTTTGATATGTTAAGGGAATTGTGGACAAATGATGATGTAATGCCAGATTTGAAAGATAAGTATGAATATGTCATAGAGCTTCGTGAGAAGTTGGTGAAGTCAAGGGAGTTAGCCCAGGAAGCCTTGAAAGGTGCTGTGGGAAAATACAAAAAGTATTAGAATAAAAATGCTAGAAACAGGAAATTGAATATCGGAGATCAGGTGTTGATTTTGCTTCTTGCTGATCAGAACAAGCTGTTGCTGAAATGGATGGATCCATTCCCTGTGGTTGGTGTGAAGTATGACTATGACTACTTTGTATAGGGTAATGGTG
The DNA here is from genome assembly GCA_037976565.1 of Mesocentrotus franciscanus. Classification (NCBI taxonomy): domain Eukaryota; kingdom Metazoa; phylum Echinodermata; class Echinoidea; order Camarodonta; family Strongylocentrotidae; genus Mesocentrotus; species Mesocentrotus franciscanus. Next base: position 251,127 of record CP137674.1, read on the forward strand.
TTCTTAAGACATAGCACATTAATCTTCTTAACAAATAATTTCCCAGGGAGGAGGTTAACTTGTCAGTGGCTGGCTGCCTTGATTTGTGTACAGAGAGTAGGAAAGTGTGTCAGGATTCTGTGGAAAATGTTGAGGATCAGTTGTTTGTATTGAAGGTAGATGCATCTGACAGGGGTGTGGGTGCTGGGCTTATGCAGTAGCATTCAGGAGAAGAATTCCTGATAGCTTATGCGAGTAAGAAGTTATTACCATGGGAAGAAAATTACACAGCAATAGAGAAAAAGTACTTAGCAGTAGTATGAGCAATCAAAAACTTAAAATAATATTTGTATTAAAGTACACACAGACCACAAACATTTGGTCTACATGTGTATATTCAAGTGAAGAAGTTTGACAATAATTAATCATGAGATGGAGCATGATTCTTCAAGATTACAGGTTTAGGCTTGTATTGGTGAAGGTTTAGTATAATGTTACAGCAGATTATATGAGCACAATGTAAAATGCACTACACATGGATTTCTTTGTCTGTGTACCATTGTAAACGATTGGATATGTATCATGGTTTAACATATTTTGTTAATGTCATTTGTTGGATACATATTGCATTTACCAGGATTATATAATGTTGAGATTTATTTTATATGGATTTTGCCAGCCTCAAATGTATACCTATCACACGTTCTATGATAGCACATACACAATTATTATCCTGAGCATATGTTTTGTAGAAATGCATGAAATACACAACTTAAGTTTGATATGAAGAAGAAAATATTACAGCAGTATATATCCATTGTAGATAATGCAAATGCAGGAATATTAGTCACTACATTTTGAACCATGTCAATGTATATTCTGAACCATGTCTACATATGATGCTCGTTATGAACTTTAATGCTGGAGCTATGCCATTGTGGACATTAAAAAAGATTTAAATGTGAGTTTTGCCATAATTAGATTTTGACTTCTTTAAAGTCTTCAGTGATCACAAAGGTTGGACAAACCATGATAATGTCGACCGACATGAACTTTCCATTAAGAACAATACTCCTTACCACTGTTTTCAGCATACAGCATGTTCACTCAGAACTTGGACTGATAAATTGGTTCAGAGAAAGAGACTGATTGTAATTACACAGCCATTTTATGTACCGGTATCTAAATATATCAAAGGACATATTGATGCTCAACACAATGGATTGTGCTCTTTAATCCCCAGACATGGATTAAGTCTTTGTCTCTATTTATTTTTTAACAGGTTTTACACAAACTCTAATATGAACTGTAACATGGACGTTAACATATATATGTTATAGCTTTTCAACTTTGTGCAGAATTTTTCATACATATTTATAGGTGGATTGTTTTGATGCTAATTATCCCATAGCATGATATTGTTCTGCAATGTTGGCATTGTTTTTATCAAAGGTTTTATTCAAAGGTGTTTGTACTTTGTAGACTTAATTATAACCATGTTCAAGTTTTTTCCACCATAATAACATTCCGAGGTACAAAGTGCTGTTTAATATCATTTAAAAAAATCATACTAATGGAACTATGTTTTAGTAATTGCATTTAGAATTGCATGTGCAGATTTCAACTCATATACAACAGAAATGTAATGCACATGTTTTTGGTTATTCCTCATGACTTAGGTAATAAAAGTAAGAATGTGATTTATATTGTTTATTTTACATTCTAACATTTGGTTGATTAAGTCATAGGTTGAGAACTGAGATTTGTGTATAAACAACTTCATGTACATTGACTAGTATTGGAATTTAGTTGTATGATCCATGTTGTGTCATGACCTGCTGATATCATATAGTGGTTGATGAGATGAAGAATGTTATGTTTGAAGTTTTGCCTTGAGAAAGCTTTAATGACAATCTATGTGCAGTAAGAAATGAAACAGTTTGTTCTAAACATTTTCATGACATATGTTATACCCAGAGATTTTTGTATGTTGAACTGTTTTAAAAGTATGTATCTAAGAATGTGAGAATTATTTCATTACTATGTTACACTGACGGAAGTGAGATTTTCTTTTGGTATTCGAAATTGAATACAAAAGATGAATAAACTCTCTTTGAGCCAAGACTTAAAACTAGCAAATATGATTGTTGTTTTTCCATGACAGGGACTAAATAGTAATAAGAATACAAAGGGAAAAGGGAAGAGCTAGAGAAAATTAAGGAACATCCGAAGAGGAAGAGGGTGAGAGAGTAGAGAAAAAAAAAAGGCAGCGTAAGAAAGAAGAGGGAGACAAGGCAAAAGAGGTAGAGGGAGGAAGAGAGGGTAAAATAGGAGAGAAAGAGAGAAAAAAATACAGAGACAGAGCCAGAGGCGGCGGAGCGACTTTCAAAGTGGGGGGGGGGCACCAACAAAAAAGGGCACTTTCTGGAAAAAAGGGCACCTTCAAAGGGAAATCTCAAAGCGAAAATATACAAGTTTTTAGACATTGGTATTGTGATTACATTATCAGGGCTGAATTTAATATTTGTTTCTCTTTATACATCATATAAGATATTGGTTAAGCATCATACTTTGCAGTTGGGTGCGATGGTCTGAAAATTCATTTGCATGTGAGCAAAGCGAGCGAGAAAAATTTTAAAGATTTGTGAGGTCGCAGCGCGAAAAATTACATCTTATAAAGAGGAAAAACCCAATCTTGATGGGATTATAAGCACATTCTCATAATGGAAGACTGAAAAGACCATTGATAAGTAACATAATTATAACATCTATAAATGCGAGCGAGCAAGCTTTGGGGGAAATTGCTCTTAGTCGCTTGAAATTAGGGGCACGTTTAATGATGAGAGGAAAAGGGGACACTTACCAAAAGGGATAAGACACTTATTAGAAAAGAAAAGCAGCACGTGTCAAAGTACAAAGGCTAATTACCAGAGGTGAAAATGGAGCACTTCTTACACCTAAACAAAGAGGCACTTATGAGAATGGGAAATGGGCATTTGTCGACGGAAAAGAGGCACCCGTCATATTTTGATAGGGGCTTTTATAAGAAGTGAAAAGGGGCATTTCTGAAAAGGGATAGGTTCGTTATTAGAAAGAAAAAGGGGCACGTATCATTGTTAAAATGGTAATTATCAGAGGTGAAAAGGGGCACTTATCGCATCTGAAAGTGGGCAATGACCATATATGAAAAGAGGCACTTATAAGAATGAAAATGGGCACTAATAATAAAGGGAAATGTGCATTTGTTGAAAAAGGGGCACCGATCAGATTTTAATAGGGGTATTTATCGGAGGTGAAAGGGGGGCTTTTATCAGAAGGGGGAAGTGGCTCTTATTAAAAAGAAAAAGAGGCACATGCTAAAATAAACGGGGCACTTATCAGAGATGAAAAGAGGTAATCATGAGAAGGGGAAGGGGCACTTATAAGAAGGAAAAAGAGCTTTTATTAGGAAGGAAAAGGGGACGTGTCAAAATAAATGTGACTTTTATTAGAGATGAAAATAGCACTTATCAGGAGGGGAAGGGGCACTTGTCAAAGTAAAACGAGTATCTCTCAGAATTGAATAGAGTCATTTACAAGAGATGAAAAGGGGCACTTATGAGAATGAAAAGGAACTATTTTTATAGGTAAAGGGGCATTAATGAGAAGTGGCTCTTTTATTGGGGCACTTATCATAAGGAAAAGGGGCACTTATTAGAAAGGAAAGGGGCACATGTGAAAATATAAGGTGCGTTTATCCGAGTTAAAAGGGGTAGTTATTAAAAGGAAGGGGCACTTCTTACAAAGGAAAGGGGCACTTGTCAAAGCAAAGGGGCACCTCTCAGATTTGGATAGGACAGTTATCAGAGGTGAAGGGGGCGCTTATCAAAAGTGAAAAAGGGCGCTTCTCGTACCTGAAAAGGGGCACTTACTAGAGATTAAAAAGAGCACTTATGAGATTGGAAAATGGACAATTATTGCAAAGGAAAATGGGAACTTGTTGAAGGAAAAGGGGTAAGTGTCAAAATAAAAGGGCACTTATCAGAGGTGGAAAGGGAAGGGGCACTTTAAAAAAAAGGGGCACTTCCTATGTAAAAAGGGGCACTTTTACAAAGTTAAAGGGGCACTTTTGGGGTACTTGAAAAAGTGGGAGGGTACTGTGCCCCCTGCCTCCCGGGAGCGCCTCTGGACAGAGCAAGAGAAGGAGAGGGGCAGAACAAAAGATCTAGGGGAAGAGAAACAGACCAAGAAAGATATGCAATGGAGAACGATGCATGAAATATTTCCAGCATAAATAGAATTGAATATATATACTCTAGCTATAGAGAAGAGAGAAGTTTGTAAACATTGCATATACCTCAATGGACTGAATAGCTGGAAAAAGTATAAATGTCTGGAAAGGAGACTAGCATCGTAGAAATGGGATGATTTGATATTGTTTTAGACTTGGGAGATTAACCAAGGTTTAATCAATGACAATTGAGGAATCCGATTTCCCATAGGGTTGTACACAAACTATTGAAATTCCTCTCCCAGAGAAATAACACGCGAAATTAGGCATTTTATAACGTTATTTGTGATTATATAGGTCTATGTTATGACAGTCGGAGAAGGTGATCAAATCATTTGTTAAGCGGAACAACAACAACAAATTAAAAAATTGACCCACCGGGAATCGAACCTGGGTCGATTGAATGGAAGTCGACTGCTTTAACCAATATACTAAAATATGTCTCGTAGACAATACATGCAAAGCTGACAAACGGCCTTGGCATAGTCGCTATTTCAACTTTCAATTGAAAATTTCGACATGATTCCAACATCTGATCAAAAAACGGAAGGCACACTTACGATAGCTCATAGTAGCAGCTATAACATACTTAAATTTTTTTTTTTTTTTTTTTTGGGGGAATAGAGCAAAAATAAGCGAGATACTGCTCAAAAACAATGACATGTAGATGCATGACGTGAACGAAGATCGAGTCCTTATAGGCATAACACGCAAATTAAGAAAATTCTGACATGTCGCCTTTAATCGAAATTTTCACTATGATGACTTCATCAAAATGAAAATTGGTGGCCACTGATCTTGAACTGAAGACAATCATCTTAGCTACAACATATCAAAATTTGGATGAAAATTGATCATATTTACAGAGATACAATCAATTTTCCATAAATATGCTGACGTCATAATATGCAAATTCGTATTTTGAGTTCCAAGGCCAAAGGGCAAAGGGCAGAGCTATAGAAAATTAAGGAACATTACAAGACATAATAGAAGGAGGACGAGAACCAGAGGCGGGAGAGGTAGAGGGTGAGAGAGAAGAAAAAGAGAAGGGCAGAGGCAGAGGGAGACAGAGCAAGAGAATAAGAGGAAGGCAAGGCAAGAGGTCGAGGTAGAGGGAGGCAGAGAGAGAGGGAGAAAGTAAAAGAGTAGAGAGAGATATATATGCAGAGACAGAGCAAGAGAAGGATCGAGAGGGGCAAAATAAGAGAGAGAAGGGAAACATGCAGAGCAAGAGAGAGGAGAAAGAGAGAGATGCAATGGAGAACGATCCATTTAATATATCCAGCATAAATAGAATTTAATATAGAGAAAGAGAGAAGTATAGACAAGTAAACAATTCTATGTCCACGGGAGAGATGTAAACATGCATATATACCTGGGCTGAATAACTGGAAAAAGTAAAAACGTCTGGGAAGGAGACTAGCAAGGTGATTTGATATTGTAGCAGAGTTGGGAGATAAACCCTATATTAGGTTTAATATCAGATTTCCCATAGGGTTGTACTCAAACGATTGACATTCTTCTCCCATAGATATAACACGCAAAATTAGGCATTTTATTACATTGTTTGTGATTGTATATGATAATATGTTATAATAGTCGAAGAAGATCATAAAATCAAATTTAAAACGACGGCAAAAAAAAAAAAAAATGACCCACCAGGAATCGAACTTGGGTCGCCGGAATGGGAGGCAAGTGCTATGACCACTATACCAAAATAATCCACATAGACATTACACGTGAACGGAAAATGGAATTCTCAAATCCCACTTTGCAAGTGAAATATGAGCATGATCCCGGCATCTGATCGAAAAATAAAGGGCACACTTGTGATAGCTTATTGTCTCAGCTACAACATACTCAAAGCTCAGCAAAAACAAAACTAAAACGACGGAGATATTGCTCGCGAAAGACGGTAATGTAGAATCCAGTTTTGAGAAAAGTCATGTCCCATAGAGAATACACGCAAAATGTGAAAAATTGACATGCCTCCTTTAATCGCAAAAATACGCCATGATGCCTTTGTCAAAATGAAAATTCGTGATGACTGCATTTGTAGAGAATTGTCTCAGCTAGAACATATCAAAATTTGGAAGAAAATCGATCAATATTTACAGAGATACAATCAATTTTCCAAAAATATGCTGACGTCATAATATGCAAATTGAAATTTTGAGTTCGGAGGCCATTATGATGACGTCAGGGGTTAATTGAGGGTCAAATGAGACATGAAATCAGATCTCCGACTCATAATCTATCTAAATATGAAAAAAATTTAGGGGTATCCATCCATTCTGAAGAGTTACAATGAATTTTGTATAGGCATGTTTTTGCCTATGTATTGTGGATAGAGATAGCGCGTCCGCGGGTGCTGTTATACTTTGACGGACGCTCATTGCGTTATTACTGGTCAGAAAAAGTTAAACAAGGTATCAAAATGCTTGGAAAAATGTGCCAAATATGATGACAGAAAAATTTGGCGATTCGATGTTGCAAAATGCCAATACGCGCGAAAACGCGCGCGCATATGCGCGCGCGCAAATTTTGAAAATGCTTAAAATGGCCTGAAACGTATCTCATTTGAATAAAGAGTGATTTTGAGCATTTTAAATTTTGCGCGCGCTCACGCGCGGACGTACGCATGCGCGCGTTTTTTTGACCTGAAATTGACCGGACGGATATTGACCTTGATCATGATAAATATGAATGAGAAATGACTTTCCGTTATGAAGATATGATCATGAGTTGAAGTCCAAAAAACACAAAATGGCGCCTGGATGACGTCATGAAGACTTGATGACCTTGAAAATGTTCCTGTCACGTCTCATGACAATGACCTATGACTGTGCCAAAATTGAAAGAAATTGACTAAACTGATCTTGAGTTATCCTCTGAACAAAAAAGGGGGGAGAAATAAATAAAAATAAATAAAGAAAGAAAATTCTGACAAAAACAATAGGTGATCTGTCGATACCGACAGACCACCTAATAAATAAATAAATAAAGAAAGAAAATTCTGACAAAAACAATAGGTGATCTGTCGATTCCGACAGACCACCTAATAAAGAAAGAAAATTCTGACGAAAACAATAGGTGATCTGTCGTTGAGAGACCACCTAAATAAATAAACTAGACATTTAATTCGTCATGAGGACGAATTAGGTGGTCTGTCTACAATTATTATGATCATGCTCATCTTCAATTCAATGATCCAATATATTGATGTTAATGTAAAATGATGTATTAAGATATGAATTGATGAATGAACTACTGATGAACTGATAGATTGAACTGATGTGAAATGAACTGAATTGATGAGCTAAACTGAAGTAATAACTAAACTGATGAACAAAATATTGAGAAATGATTATGATCAAGATTATGGTCATAATGAAATTTGATGAAAATATAGAGATAGAGAAGGAAAGAGGGAGATTGGTTATAGTCATGTACAAATACATGAGCTGGACCGAGGGATGAAAGAGGAATCAGAATGCATACACTTGGAAGGAGAGAGGAAAGTACAAGGAAACATGGTAGGGGTGAAATAAGAATACAAAGGGCACAGCAAAGAGCTAGAGGAAATTAAGGAACATCCTATAAGACATAAAAGAGGGAGAGCGGGAGCCAAAGGCGGGAAAAGGAGAGGGTGAGAGAGTAGAGAAAGAGAGAGGCAGAGACAGCTAGGGAGACATCAGAGCAGAAGAAGAGGGAGGCAGAACAAGAGAGGGAGACAAAGAGTGGGAGAGGGTGAAATAGAAGAGAGAGAGAGAGAGCGATGCAAAGCTGACAAACGGCCTTGGCATATTCGCTATTTCAACTTTCAATTTAAAATTTCTACATGATTCCAACATCTGATCAAAAAACGGAAGGCGCACTTCCGATAGCTCATAGTATCAGCTATAACATACTTAAAGTGGGGGCGGACGGGGAGAATAGAGCAAAATAAGCGAGATACTACTCACAGAACAATGTCATGTAGATTCATTATGTGAACGAAATTCGACTTCCGTGACATAACATAACATAACATAATGTCACCTTTAATTGAAATTTTCACTATGATGACGTCATCAAAACGAAAAGTGAGGTGACTTATCTTGTAGAGAATTGTCTTAGCTAGAACATATCAAAATTTGGGAGAAAAAGAGCTCAAAGAAGCTAGATGGTGCTCAAAGATTTATGTTATGTAGATTCATATGATGCATGTGAACGAAATTCACTTTCATAGACATAACACGCAAATTAAGAAAATTCTGACATGTCGCCTTTAATTGAAATTTTCACTATGATGACGTCATCAAAACGAAAAGTGAAGGTGACTTATCTTGTAGAGAATTGTCTTAGCTACAACATATCAAAATTTGGGAGAAAAAAGAGCACAAATAAGCTAGATAGTGCTCCATTAAGATTAATGTTATGTATTCATATGATGTGAACGAAATTCACTTTCATAGACATAACACGCAAATTAAGAAAATTCTGACATGTCGCCTTTAATTGAAATTTTTACTATGATGACGTCATCTAAACGAAAAGTGAAGGTGACTTATCTTGTAGAGAATTGTCTTACCTACAACATATCAAAATTTGGAAGAAAAAAAGCACAAAAAGCTAGATGGTGCTCAAAGATTAATGTTATGTAGATTCATATGATGTGAACGAAATTCACTTTCATAGACATAACACGCACGTTAAGAAAATTCTGACATGTCGCCTTTAATTGAAATTTTCACTTTGATGACGTCATCAAAACGAAAAGTGAGGGTAACTTATCTTGTAGAGAATTGTCTTAGCTACAACATATCTAAATTTGGAAGAAAAACAATCAATATTTACAGAGATACAATCAATTTTCCATAAATATGCGACGTCATAATATGCAAATTCGTATTTTGAGTTCCAAGGCCTTTATGATGACGTCACGATATTTGTACTGGCAAAATGAGACATGAAATCATATCTCCAATTCATACTCTATCCAAATATGAAAAAATTGAGAAGAATTCAGGCATTCTGACGAGCTATGGCGGATTTTATATAGACATGTTTTTACCACTTTTACATTATATTGCCCATTGACGCGCGCACGAATTGTGGTGCATTATAGAAGGTCGAAAATGACTGGAAATAGTTGAAAATTGTCAAAAATAGTGTCAGGAATACAAACCATGCGAAAAAACGGCGTGTTTACGATGTGTACGTGCTGCGCGCGCGCATAACGCACGCGGACGCACGGACGGAAATTTTGAAATGCTTAAAATGACCTGATTCGTACTCTCGTTTAATAGTTAAGTGATTTTGAGCATTTTAAAATATTGACGCGCGTACGCGCGCGATGAACTTTATGTGACCTTTGATGACATGACCTGTTGACCCTTGACCTAAAGTATATGTGATATGAATATAAATAACCTTTGATGACGCATCATGAAGATATGATTGATAATGTGATTTCACAAAATGGCGCCTGGATGACGTCACGATGACCTGATGACCTTGAAAAAAATGGTAGCACTTGAATTTGATAAGCCTAATGACTGACAAAAATTTGATGAAAATTGATGGAGCCGAATTTGAGCAAACACGCTCACAATAAAGTGGTGGGAAAATAAAAATGAACAAGTGCGTTACCGATATACAAAAACATTTCCCAAAACATTTCCCATAGCGATTACACGTGAACGGAAAATGGAATTCTCAAATCCCACTTTGCAAGTGAAATATGAGCATGATCCCGGCATCTGATCGAAAAATAAAGGCACACTGGTGATAGCTTATTGTCTCAGCTACAACATACTCAAAGCTCAGCGAAAACAAAACTAAAACGACGGAGATATTGCTCGCGAAAGACGGAATGTAGAATCCAGTTTTGAGAAAAAGTCATGTCCCATAGAGAATACACGCAAAATGTGAAAATTGACATGCCTCCTTTAATCGCAAAAATACGCCATGATGCCTTTGTCAAAATGAAAAATCGTGTTGACTGCATTTGTAGAGAATTGTCTCAGCTAGAACATATCAAAATTTGGAAGAAAATCGATCAATATTTACAGAGATACAATCAATTTTCCAAAATATGCTGACGTCATAATATGCAAATTGAAATTTTGAGTTCGGAGGCCATTATGATGACGTCATGAGTTAATTGAGGGTCAAATGAGACATGAAATCATATCTCCGACTCATAATCTATCAAAATATGAAAAAAAATTGGGAGTTCCTATCCATTCTGAAGAGTAACAATGAATTTTGTATAGGCATGTTTTTGCCCATGTATTGTGGATACAGATAGCGCAGCCCGCGCGTGCTGTCAACTTTGACGGACGCTCATTGCGTTATTACTGGTCAGAAAAAAAGTGATCAAGGTATCAAAATGCTTGGAAAAATATGCCAAATATGATGACAGAGAAAATTCGGCGATTGTATGTTGCAAAATGCCAGTACGCGCGAAAACGCGCGCGCATGTGCGCGTGCGCGTTTTTTTGCAAAATGCTTAAAATGGCCTGAAACGTATGCAAAATGAATTTGAGACGATTTTGAGCATTTTTAAATTTGCGCGCGCACTGACGCACGGACGTACGCGCGCGCGCGCGTTTATTGACCTGAAATTGACCGGACGGATATTGACCTTGATCATGATAAATATGAATGAGAAATGACTTTCGTTATGAAGATATGATCATTTGTGATTTTCAGAAAATATCACAAAATGGCGCCTGGATGACGTCATGAAGACTTGATGACCTTGAAAATGTTCCTGTCACGTCTCATGACAATGACCTATGACTGTGTCAAAATTGAAAGAAATTGACCGTACCGATCTTGAGTTATCCTCGGAACAAAAAATGGGGAGAAATAAATAAAAATTCTTACAGAAAGAAAATTCTGACGAAAACAATAGGTAGTCTGTCGTTGACAGACCACCTAATAAGGAAAATCCTGCAAAGTTCTACAGAATTTGCAATTTCAACTTTCAATTGAAAATTTCGACTTGATCTCGACATCTGATCAAAGAACAACAGTCACGGTTTTTATAGCTTATAGTCTCAGCTATAACATACCAAAATTTGGGAGAAAAAGAGCACAAATAAGCTAGATAGTGCTCAAAGATTAATGTCATGTAGATTCATGATGTGAACGAAATTCACCACCCATAGACATAACACGCAAATTAAGAAAACTCTGACATGTCGCCTTCAAATGAAATTTTCACCATGATGACGTCATCAAAATGAAAAATAATGGGCACTTATCTTGTAGAGAATTGTCTCAGCTACAACATATCAAAATTTGGAAGAAAATGATCAATATTTACAGAGATACAATCAATTTTCCATAAATATGCTGACGTCATAATATGCAAATTGAAATTTTGAGTTTGGGCCATTATGATGACGTCATGAGTTAATTGAGGGTCAAATGAGACATGAAATCATATCTCCGACTCATAATCTATCCAAATATGAAAAAAATTGAGGGTCCCCGTGCATCCCAAAGAGCTATAATGGATTTTGTATAGGCATGTTTTTGCCCATATATGCTATGTATTACAAGAGCTCGCGCGCACGGACATGTATCTTGAACGGACGCTCATTCCGTTATTAATGGTCATAAAAGATAAACATGGTATCAAATTGTTCGGAAAAAATGAGGAATATCATGTCAAAAAAACTAGGAGGAATTATTTTTCGTTCGGCCGTCACGAACGAAAACGCGCGAAAATTCGCGTTTTCGCGTTTTTTGCGAAATGCTTAAAATGACCTGAAACGTATGCAAAATGAATTTGAGACGATTTTGAGCATTTTAAATTTGCGCGCGCACTGACGCGCGGACGTACGCGCGCGCGCGTTTATTGACCTGAAATTGACCGGACGGATATTGACCTTGATCATGGTAAATATGAATGAGAAATGATCTTTCGTTATGAAGATATGATCATTTGTGATTTTCAGAAAATATCACAAAATGGCGCCTGGATGACGTCATGAAGACTTGATGACCTTGAAAATGTTCCTGTCACGTCTCATGACAATGACCTATGACTGTGTCAAAATTGAAAGAAATTGACCGTACCGATCTTGAGTTATCCTCGGAACAAAAAATGGGGAGAAATAAATAAAAATTCTTACAGAAAGAAAATTCTGACGAAAACAATAGGTAGTCTGTCGTTGACAGACCACCTAATAAAAAAGAAAATTCTGACGAAATTAATAGGTGATCTGTCGATTACGACAGACCACCTAATAAATAATAAATAATAAATAAATAATAAAAAAGAAAATTCTGACGAAATTAATAGGTGATCTGTCGATTACGACAGACCACCTAATAAAGAATAATAAATAAATAAAAAAATAAAAAAGAAAATTCTGACGAAATTAATAGGTGATCTGTCGATTACGACAGACCACCTAATGAGGACGAATTAGGTGGTCTGTTATGTAATCTGAATAACTGATCTTGTAGAAAATTGTCTTAGCTACAACATATCAAAATTTGGAAGAAAATCGATCCATATTTACAGAGATACAATCAATTTTCCATAAATATGCTGACGTCATAATATGCAAATTCGTATTTTGAGTTCCAAGGGCAAAGGGCAGAGCTATAGAAAATTAAGGAACATTACAAGACATAATAGAAGGAGAACGAGAACCAGAGGCGGGAGAGGTAGAGGGTGAGAGAGAAGAAAAGAGAAGGGCAGAGGCAGAGGGAGACAGAGCAAGAGAATAAGAGGGAGGCAAGGCAAGAGGTCGAGGTAGAGGGAGGCAGAGAGAGAGGAGAGGGTAAAAGAGTAGAGAGAGATATATATGCAGAGACAGAGCAAGAGAAGGAGAGGGGCAAAATAAGAGAGGAGAAGGAAACATGCAGAGCAAGAGAGAGGAGAAAGAGAGAGATGCAATGGAGAACGATGCATTCAATATATCCAGCATAAATAGAATTTAATATAGAGAAAGAGAGAAGTATAGACAAGTAAACAATTCTATGTCCACGGGAGAGACGTAAACATGCATATACCTGGGCTGAATAACTGGAAAAAGTAAAAACGTCTGGGAAGGAGACTAGCAAGGTGATTTGATATTGTAGCAGAGTTGGGAGATAAACCCTATATTAGGTTTAATACACGACAAGGAATCAGATTTCCCATAGGGTTGTACTCAAACGATTGACATTCTTCTCCCATAGATATAACACGCAAAATTAGGCATTTTATTACATTGTTTGTGATTGTATATGATATGTTATAATAGTCGAAGAAGATCATAAAATCAAATTTAAAACGACGGCAAAAAAAAAAAAAATGACCCACCAGGAATCGAACTTGGGTCGCCGGAATGGGAGGCAAGTGCTATGACCACTATACCAAAATAATCCACATAGACATTACACGTGAACGGAAAATGGAATTCTCAAATCCCACTTTGCAAGTGAAATATGAGCATGATCCCGGCATCTGATCGAAAAATAAAGGCACACTTGTGATAGCTTATTGTCTCAGCTACAACATACTCGAAGCTCAGCGAAAACAAAACTAAAACGACGGAGATATTGCTCGCGAAAGACGGAATGTAGAATCCAGTTTTGAGAAAAAGTCATGTCCCATAGAGAATACACGCAAAATGTGAAAAATTGACATGCCTCCTTTAATCGCAAAAATACGCCATGATGCCTTTGTCAAAATGAAAAATCGTGTTGACTGCATTTGTAGAGAATTGTCTCAGCTAGAACATATCAAAATTTGGAAGAAAATCGACAACCGATTACTGCAATATTATCAAATGAATACAAAAATTATGATGTCATATTTTCAAAATCAAATTTTCGAGTTCATATGCAAATATGACGACGTCAGAACATACGATTGGACAAAATTATACATGAAATCACATAAACATTTCATGGGCTTCCAGAAAATGTTAAAAATTTGGGGTATTTAGGCATTCTGACGAGCTATGGCGGATTTTATATAGACATGTTTTTACCACTTTTTACATTATATTGCCCATTGACGCGCGCACGAATTTTAAAGTTTGACGCACGCGTGTGGCATTATGGAAGGTCGAGAATTACTGGAAATAGTTGGAAATTGTCAAAAATAGTGTCAGAAAAAACCATGCGAAAAAGGCGTTTTTACGATGTGTAATGCGCGCGCGCATAACGCGCGCACGGACGCGCACGGACGGAAATTTTGAAATGCTTAAAATGACCTGATTCGTACTCTCAATTAATAGTTAAGTGATTTTGAGCTTTTAAATTTTGACGCGCGCGTACGCGCGTCATGACCTTTATGTGATTTTTGACGACATGACCTGTTGACCTTGACCTGAAGTATATGTGATATGAATATGAATGACCTTTGATGACGCATCATGAAGATATGATTGATCATGTGATTTCACAAAATGGCGCCTGGATGACGTCACGATGACCTGATGACCTTGAAAATGTTTCTGTCACGTCTCATGACAATGACCCATGACTGTGCCAAAATTGAAAGAAATTGACTGTACCGATCTTGATTTATCGTCGGAACAAAAAATTGGAGGAAATAAAAATAAAAGATATATATGCAGAGACAGAGAGGAGAAGGGAAACAGAGCAAGAGAGAGGAGAAAGAGAGAGATGCAATGGAGAACGATGCATTCAATATATCCAGCATAAATAGAATTTAATATAGAGAAAGAGAGAAGTATAGACAAGTAAACAATTCTATGTCCACGGAGAGACGTAAACATGCATATACCTTGGGCTGAATAACTGAAAAAGTAAAAACGTCTGGGAAGGAGACTAGCAAGGTGATTTGATATTGTAGCAGAGTTGGGAGATACACCCTATATTAGGTTTAATACCAGATTTCCCATAGGGTTGTACTCAAACGATTGACATTCTTCTCCCATAGATATAACACGCAAAATTAGGCATTTTATTACATTGTTTGTGATTGTATATGATAATATGTTATAATAGTCGAAGAAGATCATAAAATCAAATTTAAAACGACGGCAAAAAAAAAAAAAAAATGACCCACCAGGAATCGAACTTGGGTCGCCGGAATGGGAGGCAAGTGCTATGACCACTATACCAAAATAATCCACATAGACATTACACGTGAACGGAAAATGGAATTCTCAAATCCCACTTTGCAAGTGAAATATGAGCATGATCCCGGCATCTGATCGAAAAATAAAGGGCACACTTGTGATAGCTTATTGTCTCAGCTACAACATACTCAAAGCTCAGCAAAAACAAAACTAAAACGACGGAGATATTGCTCGCGAAAGACGGAATGTAGAATCCAGTTTTGAGAAAAAGTCATGTCCCATAGAGAATACACGCAAAATGTGAAAAATTGACATGCCTCCTTTAATCGCAAAAATACGCCATGATGCCTTTGTCAAAATGAAAAATCGTGATGACTGCATTTGTAGAAAATTGTCTCAGCTAGAACATATCAAAATTTGGAAGAAAATCGATCAATATTTACAGAGATACAATCAATTTTCCAAAAATGCTGACGTCATAATATGCAAATTGAAATTTTGAGTTCGGAGGCCATTATGATGACGTCATGAGTTAATTGAGGGTCAAATGAGACATGAAATCATATCTCCGACTCATAATCTATCCAAATATGAAAAAAATTGGGAGTTCCCATCCATTCTGAAGAGTTACAATGAATTTTGTATAGGCATGTTTTTGCCCATATATGCTATGTATTACAAGAGCTCGCGCGCACGGACATTTATCTTGAATGGACGCTCATCTTGTTATTAATGGTCAATAAGAGATAAACATGGTATCAAATTGTTTGAAAAAATATGGGAAATATCATGAAAGAAAAAATGGCGATTTTATGTTGTGTAATGGTGTTACGCGCGAAAACGCGCGCGCATGTGCGTGTGCGCGTTTTTGCGAAATGCTTAAAATGGCCTGAAACGTATCCAAAATGAATTTGAGACGATTTGGAGCATTTTGAAATTTTGCGCGCGCTGACGCGCGGACGTACGCATGCGCGCGCGTTTTTTGACCTGAAATTGACCGGACGGATATTGACCTTGATCATGATAAATATGAATGAGAAATGACTTTCCGTTATGAAGATATGATCATGAGTTGAAAGTACCAAAAAACACAAAATGGCGCCTGGATGACGTCATGAAGACTTGATGACCTTGAAAATGTTCCTGTCACGTCTCATGACTATGACCTATGACTGTGCCAAAATTGAAAGAAATTGACAAAACCGATCTTGAGTTATCCTCGGAACAAAAAGGGGTAGAAATAAATAAAAACTAGAAATGTAATTCGTCATGAGGACGAATTAGGTGGTCTGTTATGTAATCTGAATAACTGATCTTGTAGAAAATTGTCTTAGCTACAACATATCAAAATTTGGAAGAAAATCGATCCATATTTACAGAGATACAATCAATTTTCCATAAATATGCTGACGTCATAATATGCAAATTCGTATTTTGAGTTCCAAGGCCAAAGGGCAAAGGGCAGAGCTATAGAAAATTAAGGAACATTACAAGACATAATAGAAGGAGAACGAGAACCAGAGGCGGGAGAGGTAGAGGGTGAGAGAGAAGAAAAAGAGAAGGGCAGAGGCAGAGGGAGACAGAGCAAGAGAATAAGAGGGAGGCAAGGCAAGAGGTCGAGGTAGAGGGAGGCAGAGAGAGAGGAGAGGGTAAAAGAGTAGAGAGAGATATATATGCAGAGACAGAGCAAGAGAAGGAGAGGGGCAAAATAAGAGAGGAGAAGGAAACAGAGCAAGAGAGAGGAGAAGAGAGATGCAATGGAGAACGATGCATTCAATATATCCAGCATAAATAGAATTTAATATAGAGAAAGAGAGAAGTATAGACAAGTAAACAATTCTATGTCCACGGGAGAGACGTAAACATGCATATACCTTGGGCTGAATAACTGGAAAAAGTAAAAACGTCTGGGAAGGAGACTAGCAAGGTGATTTGATATTGTAGCAGAGTTGGGAGATACACCCTATATTAGGTTTAATACCAGATTTCCCATAGGGTTGTACTCAAACGATTGACATTCTTCTCCCATAGATATAACACGCAAAATTAGGCATTTTATTACATTGTTTGTGATTGTATATGATAATATGTTATAATAGTCGAAGAAGATCATAAAATCAAATTTAAAACGACGGCAAAAAAAAAAAAAAAAATGACCCACCAGGAATCGAACTTGGGTCGCCGGAATGGGAGGCAAGTGCTATGACCACTATACCAAAATAATCCACATAGACATTACACGTGAACGGAAAATGGAATTCTCAAATCTCACTTTGCAAGTGAAATATGAGCATGATCCCGGCATCTGATCGAAAAATAAAGGGCACACTTGTGATAGCTTATTGTCTCAGCTACAACATACTCAAAGCTCAGCAAAACAAAACTAAAACGACGGAGATATTGCTCGCGAAAGACGGAATGTAGAATCCAGTTTTGAGAAAAAGTCATGTCCCATAGAGAATACACGCAAAATGTGAAAAATTGACATGCCTCCTTTAATCGCAAAAATACGCCATGATGCCTTTGTCAAAATGAAAAATCGTGGTGACTGCATTTGTAGAGAATTGTCTCAGCTAGAACATATCAAAATTTGGAAGAAAATCAATCAATATTTACAGAGATACAATCAATTTTCCAAAAATATGCTGACGTCATAATATGCAAATTGAAATTTTGAGTTCGGAGGCCATTATGATGACGTCATGAGTTAATTGAGGGTCAAATGAGACATGAAATCATATCTCCGACTCATAATCTATCCAAATATGAAAAAAATTGGGAGTTCCCATCCATTCTGAAGAGTTACAATGAATTTTGTATAGGCATGTTTTTGCCCATATATGCTATGTATTACAAGAGCTCGCGCGCACGGACATTTATATTGAATGGACGCTCATTTTGTTAATGGTCAATAAGAGATAAACATGGTATCAAATTGTTTGAAAAATATGGGAAATATCATGAAAGAAAAAAATGGCGATTTTATGTTGTGTAATGGTGTTACGCGCGAAAACGCACGCGCATGTGCGTGTGCGAGTTTTGCGAAATGCTTAAAATGGCCTGAAACGTATCCAAAATGAATTTGAGACGATTTGGAGCATTTTGAAATTTTGCACGCGCGCTGACGCGCGGACGTACGCATGCGCGCGTTTTTTGACCGGAAATTGACCGGACGGATATTGACCTTAATCATGATAAATTTGAATAAGAAATGACTTTCCGTTATGAAGATATGATCATGAGTTGAAAGTACAAAAAAAAACACAAAATGGCGCCTGGATGACGTCATGAAGACCTGATGACCTTGAAAATGTGCCTGTCACGTCTCCTGACTATGACCCATGACTGTGCCAAAATTGAAAGAAATTGACAAAACCAATCTTGAGTTATCCTCGGAACAAAAAAGGGGTAGAAATAAATAAAAATAAAGAATAATAATAATAACTAGAAATGTAATTCGTCATGAGGACGAATTAGGTGGTCTGTTATGTAATCTGAATAACGGGGTGTTTCATCAACATTGTCCGCCGACAACTGTCAGCGCTGACTAATTTGTCAGCGCTGACTAAATTTATTTAGTCAGCGCTGACTAAAAAACCGTTCACGAAGCTCTCTGACAAGGGCCTTGTATTATAATGATCAAGCGTAGCGGCTAGCGGCGAGTCTACCACTTCGCGCATGCGCAGTAAACTATCTTGCTTCCGTCGTCTGCCACTACCTATCTGCGACAATCATCATACAATGACCCAACTTCTGTGCTGAAATGGTTTTTCGTAGAAATCCGTAAGTACAAGTCATATTTATTCCCTAATACGAAGAATAAAATTCACAACTCGACATCTATGTGCTTGTTGATTTTGAATACTTTTCAACGGTGAAACAAAGATTGATTATGAGCTCGTGTGCAGTGATTGACCAGTTTCGTGCGCTTGCAGTAGGCACGAGTCGAAGCTGCGTCTAGCGCCGGGCTAGTGCCGGGCATTTTACAGCAGTCCCTACTGTCATCCGATGCTGTTATCCGGAGCGCGGAGCTGAGTTGGCTGTCGGGTTTACTAAATTTAGAACCGAAAATTTCAGTTTTATTGCAATTTAAGTATCAAGCAGCAACTCATGCAATAAATTGCCAGTACAAAACAGTGTCTAGTAGATTCCACTAGGCTCTAGTTACTGTGATACTCGTTATCTGTATAGCATTAAATAACAAATGAACACGTTGTCGATGACATGTATCCCCAATATTAAAATATTTAGTCAGAGTAGGCCTACTGCCTAGACTCAAGAGCGGACTGAATAGACAGTGTGGATGTGGTGCCTGTGTATTTCTAATCTCTGTGGCTTTGCTCTAAAGGCATCGAAATTATTTTTGTTGTGAACATGTTTCTCTGTCATAGATTCATGTTTATTTTGCGTTTTCTCAATATTAGAATGAACAGATGAGACATGATCTACAAACTGTACATGTGATGTAGGCCTAGATGTAGATCAACTAACATATCTAGATCAAGCAATTGACCATAAATTTCAATTTTAGATAACGAAAGAGGACTTTTTTGGTAAAGAGAAAATCCAAATTATAATAGCACAGTTAATTCTGCAAATGCTCATCGATAATGCTCATTTTTTTTAATATTCTAAGATTTTTTTTGTAAGAATCAAATTCCTCCTCTCTTTTAGTTTTACAGGAAAATTTACAGAGAGACACTATAGTCGCAGTACCAAATGCTTCCCTTCTTTGAGTATGTGCTTGAAAAAAAAATGTCCTGGAGAGAACAGACCACCACAAGAGAAGGTAAACATATTTGGATCTTATAACTTGATCTGTTTAGTTTTGTCAAGTAAAAGGAAATTTTGAAATGAGTGAGGTCAAGGCCAAGTTGGAGGATGCAAAGGGCTGGTTTGAGAAGTATCCTTTCAGGGGATGGCTATCGTCGGCCGGCTGGCAGAAGGGCGTTAGCGACCGACTAAAACTACTTTCAATTATTCGCATTTAAAGATTTGTTTATATTTAAACTGCTTTTTGGGGTACCTGAAAAAGTCGGTTTCATAAAAGTTTGAGGCGATTTAGTGCTAACGCCTTTCTGCTAACGCTTCATTTTTTACCTGAAATTGAGCTAATGCCCTTCTGCCAGCCAGGCGACGATGTATTGTCTACTAACAAGTTGCTGTAGGGTTAATTTAAAGCCCAACTGCACTGCCAGCTACTTGCTCCTCTATATAGAAAACAATGCCTAGGCGGTGCCCATTGGTCCCCAATGATCCTCTTTTTCTTATGTTAATGAGCCAGTTGATGAGATAACCACCTGTTAGTGACCACGCTAGGTGGTCCAATTCCTCCTGGCCAAACTAGTACAGACGGCTTTAAAGTGTATTTTAACCTCCAAAATAATTATCTGTTTTAAATTAACATTT
>CP137674.1:272329-360607 GCA_037976565.1 Mesocentrotus franciscanus
AAAATGAATTTGGGAATTTTTTTTTTTATAGTTTGGCACCTTTCTTTAACTGAATACAATTTTCTTGTTTCTTTGGTTTTATTTTTGAGTTCTGGTTGTATCAACCTTTGATTAAAAAGAAATCATTGACTTTACTTGATTCCAGAAGGAATCATTGCCAGTTGATTCTGTAAAACAGAATCATTCCAATTCTTGATTCTGTAAGCGGAATCATTGCCTGTTTGATTCTGTAAAAACAGTATCATTCCAATTTCTTGATTCTGTAAAACAGAATCATTGCCAGATTCTGTAAAAACAGAATCATTCCAATTCTTGATTCTGTAAAGCGGAATCATTGCCACTTTGATTCTGTAAAAACAGAATCATTCCAATTTCTTGATTCTGTAAAAAGCGGAATCATTGCCACTTTGATTCTGTAAAAACAGAATCATTCCAATTCTTGATTCTGTAAAAACGGAATCATTGCCACTTTGATTCTGTAAAAACAGAATCATTCCAATTCTTGATTCTGTAAAAAGAATCATTGCCAGTTGATTCTGTAAAAACAGAATCATTCCAATCTTGATTCTGTAAAAGAATCATTGCCTGTTTGATTCTGTAAAAACAGAATCATTCCAATTTCTTGATTCTGTAAGCGGAATCATTGCCACTGATTCTGTAAAAACAGAGAATCATTCCAATTCTTGATTCTGTAAAGCGGAATCATTGCCAGTTGATTCTGTAAAACAGAATCATTCCAATTTCTTGATTCTGTAAAAGCGGAATCATTGCCAGTTTGATTCTGTAAGAATCATTCCAATTCTTGATTCTGTAAAAAATGGAATCATTGCCACTTTGATTCTGTAAAAACAGAATCATTCCAATTCTTGATTCTGTAAGCGGAATCATTGCCACTTGATTCTGTAAAAACATAATCATTCCAATTTCTTGATTCTGTAAAAACGGAATCATTGCCAGTTTGATTCTGTAAAAACAGAATCATTCCAATTCTTGATTCTGTAAAAACAGAATCATTGAGATCTTAAATCATTGAAATTTCAAATTTGAACAGAAAGCAAAGAACATAAAACTGAACAGCCTTGAATCGACAAGTCAAAAACTTATGAAATTCTTGATTTTTTTGCTGGAATCATTGCAATTCTCTTATTGTGTAGAAAGATTACTGGCAATTTGCATGTGAGTGATATAAATTCAGTTGACTGGTTGATTGGATGTGAAGATATTTGAAAGAAGTATAGAAACAGCAGTAAGATTGATTGGAAAAAGAATAAAGCGCAAAGGAAAATCGACCAAGCATACACAGTACGAGAAATACAAGTGACTAAGCTTTGAATTTATGCAAAGAGTGCTGAATTTATTGCGAAGAGGACAAAGATTTGAGAGCGTATATAAAAGTGCAAGTAAGTGGTTGTAAAAAGAAAAGGAAGGAAAGTTTGGTCAGGAGATAGATAGTCTAGGTACAAAAGTGAGTCTGATTGATTGCGAGGAGACGAAAAAAAAATTATAAGTGACTTTGATTGAGAGAAGAAATACAGAGTGAGCTTGATTGAATGCAAAGAAAGTGAGCTAAATTCATTGAAAAGAGAAACCAGTTAAGAATTCTATGAATAGATGTGAACTTGATTGATTGTTGTGAAGAGAGAAAGAAAATTTGATCAGGTATACAAAAGTCTGGAGGCAGAAGTGAGCTTGAAAGGGAAGAGCATTTGGGGCAGGAGATAGAAGCAGAATTAATCAAACAAAAGTAGTAGAGAAAGAAGGGTTTGGAACAGTGATAAAAATCCAAAGAGGGAAGTGAGCTTTACTGAATGCAAAGAGAAGAGGGTTTAAATAGGGCAGGATATACAGAAGTAATAAAGAGAGTAAGAAGGAAATTTGGATCAGGGATACAGGACTAGAAAGCTAGCTGAGCTTTATTGAGTGGAAAAAGGCAATACATATTGAGTTGAAGTGGAAAGACGGGTTGATAAAATTCAAACGGCTCAATTGAACTTTCTGATTTTTTCTGATTTGTTACTGAAAGTGTTGATATAAAAGCTTATAGTGCAAATTGATCATAATATCCACATACAAAGACACATTGTGAAGTGCATATTCTGGGAAGAAAAATAAAGTGTAGAATCTTGGCAGCTTTTGTTTTTTATAGACATTGTCCACAATGGATACAGCTGAATTTAAGAAAGTACTGGATGAAATCCTATATATACTGTCTAGTATGTCAATGATCAATTCAGAGCTGAATGAATGTTGTGTATGTAGCAATGAGATCAAAGAAAATGAGAGTAATGCAACTTGTGAATTCTGTAGAAACCATTTTCATGTGACCTGTATGGGATTTCCTGTGAGAACACACTGAGTGATATTAGATTGATTTGGATTTGTTCATTGTGTGGAAATAACAATGTTGCTCATCGCATGTTTGATAAAGTATGCATCCCTTCTCATTTCAATAGATACAAGCTTCTTGAGGATCAAGGTGATGAAGAGTGCGTTACTGACATGCCAAGCGATCAACCAACAAAAAGGATGGAAGAAAATGTACCAGATCAAAGAAGAGGTATGCAAAGAGGAAAGAAATCCAGTATGTTGCCTGAAAAACGATGTATTGATGACATGAAAATGAGTGACTGTGACAGATGTAAACCTGATCCTATAGACACAGAAAATCCATCTCAATCAGATTATCAACAATTGACAAATGAAGAATTTGAAGATGATGCTGATGACTGGGTTACTGTAAAATCAAAAAAGACAAAATGGATGGAGAAAATGAAAGAGAGAAAATTGTATTCCAAATCAAAAGATGATCATCGAACAGACGGGAAAATCAAAAGAAAATCAGTGAATGGTATAGTCTTGGAACCAGGTGTGACTTACATCGGCAAAGCAATGAAGACATTCTATGAAAGTGATAAGAAAAAAAAAGGAAACCAAAAGAAAAATGTTTGTAAGGAAAACAAGAATGTAAAAAGAAGATGTCAGTTTGCAGTCTTATACAGAAACTCTTTTGACTATATATGCATACAGTGTACAGTCCCCACATTCAATGAAATTGTACAGTGAGACCTGTGTGCAAATTGAAACAGTGCAAGCACGATCCTGGGCGTGTAAGTTATTTGCCAACTCGATCAAGAACAGATTCATGTGTTGATATTCATGCATGCACTCGTAATCTTTTGAACAGATCAAGGATTTGCGAATGTACAGAGTTCATGCTGGTGGCAAGGAAAAAAAACAAAGAACAAGAAGGTCAGTGCCAAAGGGAAAAAAGGTACTGATGGAAATCACTCTTCTGATAAATGGAGATTAGATTTGACAAAGATGAAGGAATAGAATTAGCAGTAAAGAATGAGAAGCAGGATACAAAGAAATCTATGAATGCAGGTGACCAAGGACTTGATACAAATATGTAAAATGATAAACACTCAGACCAGCATATTTGCAATATGAAAGACAACAAAGGTTCAGATGGAGTTGTGCAGCCGATTCAAAGAATAATCTGTTGAAATCAAATTTTGATGAAAATAGGGAAATTGAAACAGACGATGATAGTGGCAGTGATATTCATATACCAGTGAAACGTTCGTGTGCAAGAAATTGTGTAGAATCTGATAGTGATACAGACGCAAGTCCTGGATATGATTTATTTGATAGAAGTGTTTCACCAGAACGCAATATGCCTTTGAATGTTTGTGATAGACCAAAGATATGCCCAGAAATGAACCAGTAGACAATGTCTGTGAATCAGTATTGGAAAATGATGATATGATGAAAATGATTTTCATATGTTTCAGATAGTGTGAGAAGAAGATGCAGTGTTTGATAATGACTTAAAGAATAGAAGCTTTGATACACTAAAACATGGTACAGACAATGATACTGATATGTCATTTATTGATGATGCTCATTCAATAAATCCTTTAGAATCTTCTTCAGATTCATATATCAAAGATGAAGACATTGAAAAGGCAATAGATGCTAATATGTACACATGTACTGATGAAACAGAAACAGAAGTTGAATTTGTAGCAGATCTTGGATTACGTGATAGACCGGATAAAGATTTCAAATTTGTACCCCTCCAGAATAATGACAAACAGAACATTTGTTCAAAACTGAATATCAGATATATAGGCAAAGGCTGTGATTCAAGGTTAGATAGAAATAGCTGTATTGAGTTCCTTTACATAGTAAACAAATTACTGGTGATGGCAATTGTTTCTTTCGTGCAATTTCTATGTAATTTCTGGAACTGAGCGTAATCATGCAATTCTAAGAAATGCCACTGTGAAACATTTATTGCAAACCAAGGACATGTTCAGTAATACATTGAGGCAAGAGTATAGAACAGTCAGAGAATATGTTCTGAAGCGTGGAATAATGGAAGGCGGGCGTGGGCTACAGACACTGAAATTAGTGCTTTAGCAAATTTAATCGATACTGATATTTATTCATACAATGACCAAGTACCATGTTGGCAATTGTTCTCTGCAAAGAAACCTGGAAGAATAAATATTGTAACATCTGATAAGGGAATTTATATACTATACACAGGAAATTGTCATTTTAATGTTGTTGAAGCTGTAGATTTTGTCAATTTTAATTCATTGGAACAGACAAGAACAACTAAAGAAGATAGAACGTCAAAGAGAGCTTTGCCATGTCCATCAATTCAGGCTGATGTTAAAGTAAAGCATGTGTTCAAGAAGTGTAGATCCAAGTGGCAGATAGAGGAAGAAACTGATGAAGTAGTGGATAAGTCTCCTGAAACATTTCAAAACCATGTTGATCCAAAGGGAAAAAAACGTAGGCTCACATTGGAGACTGGTACGATAAATCATGATAAGAGAAAAGTACTGCAAATATTTTTGACATGACATATGAACAGTGTGCAAGTAATCAGTCTGAATCAGTCGTTCACAACGAACGTAACACCAAGGATGAAACCCTTGAAAATGATCACAAAGACAAATGCACGAGAGTCGATACACAAATAACGCTTGTTGCCCAAGGGACATTCAATCAAGGTGATACAAGATTTGGTTACTCAAGTGGAAAGCAGTGTGTTACCAATTCACTATCTGCACTGTTGTATAGTAAAAAATGCCAATGATTGGAAAAGTACAGATCTTGACAGGATTTTGAACAACGGTAATGAATTATATTGTTACATACGGCGATCCACTTCACTCGACAACCAATACTTATTGATATCTGATCTATTTGAATATTTGGATGCGTACAATGAATTGTTTAACATAGTATGTCGTGAACCAGTCACTGGATTGTTAGATGGAGATGAATTGATATTGGCCCAGTCTCTTTCGATGACATTGAAGCAAGCACTCGAAAAGAACTCTGTACTGATACTGATGCATGTTTTGTGACATTTGCTGGAAGTACTTTCATTGTATTATCTGGTCAAGATGGTTTCTTTATATTTGATTCACATTCCAGAAGCAGTCGAGGTTTCCTGATTGGTAATGGACACAGTGTTGTACTTAGTACTCAAAGCTGGCAAGGTGTGTACAAGCATTGCATGAGGTTAGCAAAAACAATGGGATGCCCCCTGCACACCGAATATGAAGTAACTAGTGTATGTGCTAAAGCAACTTCCGGTAAGAATGAAACCTTGAAAGGCTATCCACAGTTACAGGATTTTGTTTGTAGTCCAATTCCTTCGTCAAATACGCACAGTGAAAGTCAGTCTGGAAGCTCTGGATGTTCCATACATTGTGAAAGCTTTGATGAAGTTCAAAGATTGGATGAGAGTGTGTCCCCACAAAAGATGATTATTAACCCAAATGTATTTCTCTTCCCTGAAAAAGCAAATGAAACAATCATTCATGATGTACATTATAACGGTCAGCAATTAAAACTGAAGAGTGTGACAATTGGCTTAACCAAATTAAAAGAATCACAGCTAAATAATAGTTGTCTTCTGAAAGGAAATGACTCTATAAAAACAGAATATGAAAATGAACAAAAAGGAGATTCCAAAAATTGTACTAAATGCGGGAATGACTCTGATAGATTGAATTTAGTGAATAAAGTTCAGAATTCCAACTCTATCTTAAGCAGAAAACGAAAATGGAGTAACCTCGAAAGCGATGCAAAAGTTGATGTCGACCTTGGCAAGGAAATTCGAAAAACCAAATTGGTAAAAATGAATGAGAACGACAGCTTAAGAATTGATGCAAGCGAATGTGCTGACAGTCATGATGAATTAATAATAATTGGAGAAGTTCATGTTAGAAATGTAGACCATGGAAAGAAAAAACGTAAAAACATACAAAGTTCTAATCAAATTAGGAGCGCAGTAGACAGCGAATGAGAGAAAAACGAGCCCTGACCAAAGATGAAATCATTAAGAAAAAGGAAAAGTGTATTCACAATGCGCAAATGAAAAAAATGAAAAAGCGATAAAAAGAAAAATAAATATAGAAATGATTTATCCTACAAAATGGAAAAAAAAAATGAAGTGAAACAAAGACAAAAAGAGAATTACAACACTGATTTATCACACAAAATAAAGCAAAGAGCTTATATGAAACAAAAGCAAAAAGAAATGTATAAAGAGGATTCAAATTTCAGAAAAATACAGCTAAATATTATGAAAACCAAATATCATTCTGATTTAAGTTATAAAAAGAAAATTTTGTATAGAAATAAACAAAAATATTTGAGAAATGAAGGATTCAAAGAAAATGTTAAAACAGCTATGAGGACTAAAATGATAAGTAAATATTCAAATGATGAACAATTTAAACGAATGCATCAAGATACCATGAAAAAACGAATGAAGGAATCATATTCGAACGATGAACAATTTAAAAATATTAAAAGGCAAATATGAAAATATTGTCCAAAATTAGATATAAAGGCAAAGAATTTAAGGAAAAGAAATTGATGAGCTTAAAAATGAAATATAAAAAAATTGAAAAATATAGGCAAAATGTAATAAAACAAAATCGAAAAAGGTCTGTACTTAGAACAGTAAAATTGTCCGAGTTTGATATTGTACTTGAAGAATTTAGAAAGATAATTTCTGATGGCCCAGAATATGTGTGCTGTGTATGCTTAAAACTTCTCTTTGAGAACCAAGTATTGAAATGTAAAAAGAGTAATTATAAAATTCAGATATGCATAAGTGAAGAATATTTGCATGTTTGCAGTTCAGAATGCCGGTCAAAATGTTTAATAGGCCAGTCAGCCAGATCGTCACTATGGATATGTTTCACCTGTCATAGAAAATTGCAAGCTGGAAAAGTACCTGCAGAAGCAAATGTGAACAATTTACAACTACATGAAGTTCCAGAAGAACTTGCCAATCTGAACAATTTAGAACAGCATTTGATTGCATTGAATATCCCTTTCATGAAGTTAATGGCCTTGCCTAAAGGTGGTCAAAATGGAGTCCATGGCCCAGTCGTGTGCGTGCCTTCAAACACTTATGAAACAGTAGATATGTTGCCAAGACCACAGACTGAAGACCAATTGATCCGTGTTAAACTCAAACGAAAATTGTCGTACAAAAGCTATTATGAGTACAAATTTGTAGATAAATCTAACTTGCTTAATGCTCTGCAGTATTTAAAAGCAAATAATAAGTGGTATTTTGATGTTACAGTAAATGATAACTGGGAAAACTCACTTGAACGAAATGAAAAAGATAATGAAAAGGAAGAAGCAGTAGAAATTGTTGGTAAAGCTCGTTTGGCAAAACATTGGAAGGAAATGGAAGAACAAAATGATTACACTTTGTCCAAAGACAAAAATGCTAATGAAAACATGCAAGAGAACAGTAAACTACACAAAAAAATAGATGACAATGACACTGAAGATGATATGGAAGAACGATTACGCGGTATTCAGTTAGACTCGTGTCTCCAGCCAGTAGATATTGGACAGGAAATATTAGATCAGTATTTTGAAGACATAATATGTTGTGCTCCTTGTGAAGGAAGAAGCCCTGTATCAATTCTACAAGATGAAAGCAATGAGGCCAAATGTTTCCCAGTATTATTTCCTAAAGGTCAACCAACATTCCATGATAGAAGAGATGAAAAAATAACATTAGGACGTTATCTGCACAACCGATTGATGCACGTGGACAGCAGATTTGCTCAGAATACAGATTACATCTTTTATGCACAATATATTTATGAAATTCAACAGGTTATATCACAAGTTTCTATCGCATTAAGGCAAAGTCCTAACAAAAAGATGATTCGTCTTCAATAACTGCCTCAGATTTGAAAGATTCAGAGAAAGTTAAAAAATACTAAAATCAGACAAGGGCTATAAATTTTTAAAGCAAATTCGTGGAACACCTCCGTATTGGCAAAAGACACAAAAGATGTACTGGCAATGGTACGACAGCTTGGAAAGCCGACATGGTTTGCTTCTTTCTCATCTGCCGATATGAGATGGCCAGAATTAATGAATACATTGCTTAGACAAAAGGAGACACCAGGGAATCGAGTGAATTAGACTATACAGAAAAATGTAATCTTTTAAGATCAAATCCAGTAACAGTTGCCAGAATGTTTGATAAAAGATTTCACACTTTTATGAAGAGAGTTATTTTATCCCCCGCTGCACCGATTGGTAAAATAGTTGATTCATTTTGGAGAGTAGAGTATCAAGCTCGTGGTTCCCCTCACATTCATGCCTTGTTCTGGGTTCAAAATGCTCCACAGTTGGGTATCGATAAAGATGATGATGTCGTACAATTCGTAGATAAATACATTTCTTGCCAGAAACCGGATGAAAAGGAAGATCAAGAACTACATGAAATAGTAAGCAAGGTCCAACAACACAGTAAGAAACATTCTAAATCTTGCACAAAAACAGGGAAGGCGTGTAGATTTAATTTCCGAGACCACCATCTGGAAAAACATTCATTGTAACACCTGTTGAAGAGATTCCAGCTAAAGATTGTGGGAAAGTGCAAAATAAGGGAAAGGACAATGATCAAGTTAAAGCTTCTAAAAGACTAAAGATGATGCAGAGAAATTGTTGAATTCAGTTAAAGATGCATTATCCAATGGAATCGAGTACAACAGTGTAAACCATCTCTTTGAAGAGCTTGACATTACACAAAATCAATTTGAGAATGCACATAATGAATTAGCATCACAACAAAGTATAATCATCAAAAGAGAAATACAAGATGTATGGGTAAATCAGTTTAATCCAAGTCTACTAAGAAGCTGGAATGCCAACATGGATTTGCAGTTCGTAACAAATGTATTTGCATGCGTGGCTTATATTGTATCCTACATGTCAAAAGCTGAACGAAATCGGAATGCTATTGAGTCATACACTATCAGAAATGAAAGAGGAAATGAGAACGCAAAGGAAAGCATGAAAAAACTTGGCCAGGTGTACATGCAAAATCGTGAAGTGTCTGCTCAAGAAAGCGTCTATCGTGTTTGCAGTCTCAGATTGAAAGAATGTTCTAGGAAAGTGGAATTCATTCCTGTTGGACCCAACCCTGTCAGAATGAGTTTACCATTAAGCGTTATAAAAAGCAGAACAGATAACGATAATGATGATGATGAGAATGTTTGGATGCCTAGCAAGCTCGACAGATACAAAGCTCGACCTAGAAACACAGAATTCAGTGATATGTGTCTTGCAACGTTTTGTTCTCAGTACAGAATCTTAACTGCATCCCAAACGCCAAGTACAAGAAGTAAAAATGTCTTTAAATTAGATAACGATCTGGGGTATATTCAGAAGCGTACTCGTCGGGAGATGCAGTTGTAAGATACCCCGATTCTCATCCATCATCTCACCCGAAAAATATTATTTGAGCATTTTGCAACTCTTTCTGCCATATTTTGAAGATGGACAATTAAAGCCCCCAACATTTGAAACACATGAAGAGTTCTACGAGACAGGTTCTGTGAAAATATGTGGACGTGAATTGGAGAAAGTCTGGTCAATTGTCTGTACTAACCGAAAGAAGTTTGAAATGAATGCCGATGCAATTGATCATGCACAGGAGCATCTTGACAAATTTGGTCCACATGAAGATGCATGGGGTCTTTTATGTCGGAAAAGGAAGTAGAGCGACTTGAACATCCCAAAGAAAATGTAGATGTCGAAGATTGTGATGGAGATCTTGATATCCCTGATTTAAAGAATGAACCGAAAAAGATGACTATAGCATCGAACTACGTTCTGTAAAAATTTCCAAACAAGATGGACATTCTTTGATGAGGTCTTTGAATGAGAAGCAACAGAGTGTTTTTACAAAATACGACAGTGGTGTTTAGATAGAGTAAATGGAAAATCGGTCGAACCGTTTCATATTTTTCTAACTGGAGGTGCTGGCACGGAAAGAGTCATTTGATCAAATGTCTTTACTATGAAGCAACACGTATACTAGCCCGAATGTTGCCACATCCTGATGATGTCTCAGTATTGAAAATGGCTCCAACCGGAGTAGCTGCATACAATATCAATGGCCATACTATACATAGTATTTTTTCTATTCCAATCAAAGCACAAATACTGTATCAACCGCTGAGTGATGAGAAAATAAGTGTCCTTCGAAATAAGCTGGCTGAATTGCAAATTTTAATCATAGATGAAGTATCAATGGTAGATCAAAAGTTGATGTCTTACATTCACGGCCGCCTACGACAAATAAAACAATCACGCGATCAAACTGCTTTTGCTGGTGTTTCAGTTATTGCTGTGGGAGACATGTATCAGTTACCTCCAGTCTTTGGAACTCCTTTATATAAAGACACACTCAATGGTGCATTGTGGAATGCTAATTTCAAGAAAGTAGAACTTGAAGACATTATGAGACAAAAAGATGATACCCAATTCGCTTTTCTCTTAAATAGATTACGTGTAAAAGAAGGGGATGAGATTCTCTGTGATGAAGACCTAGCAATGCTCAAGTCCTGTGAGACTGGTGAAGAATGTGAAAATGCTCTGCATATCTATGCATGTAACAATAAAGTAGATGCTTGGAACAAGAAATTATTGCATAAAAAATGTGGAGATGTGATATGCGTAAAAGCACAAGACATGGACAAAGATGGTAAAAAGGAAATCAAATACTGGAAAAACCTTATACAAGGATGAAAACCCAGTTGCCTCCTTATCTGTGGATTGCAGTTAATGCTAGAGTGATGTTGCTCAAGAACATTGATGTTGGTAAAGGCCTGACAAATGGATGTTTCGAAATGTAACAGAAATAATAATGGATCATACAAATTTAAATCCAGTTTGCATCAAAGTTAATTTTGAGAAGGCCAATGTTGGTATTCATTCAATCGAAATGTCTCAAGAATCCATTGGTAAGAAATATGTGAGAAAACAATTTCCACTTAAGCTTGCTTATGCTTGCACAATTCATAAAGTACAAGGTTCGACATTAGACAAAGCTGTTGTATCATTAAAAGTGTATTTCAATCTGGACAGGCATATGTTGGGCTTAGTCGCGTTACTTCGTTATCTGGACTTGTGATAGAACATTTCGATCCTAAACATATATATTGTAATCCAGAAATCAAAGAACATTGAGATTATGAAGCCGTTTATCGAGAATGAAACTTCTGAAGATATTCACGATTATAACTTTTCTTTGGTAATGCAAAATGTACAAGGATTAAAACAGCATTTTATCGATTTCAAATCCCAGTGCCAATTTGTGAATGTAGATTTTATTTGCTTGACCGAAACATGGATTAATGATGATGATCTCTGTGACGTTGTTTTAGATGACTTTCGATTTTATCATCAGCCACGACATCTTTCATACTGTAATTCTGGAGTTGGAAATGTACTCAAAGAACAATCGCACGGAGGTGTTGCAATGTATATCAAGAATACATATTCAAGTAGATTAGACATATCTGTCGACAACTTAGAGTTTATCGCAATTCTTGTCACCAAACCAGTTTCTGTTGTGATTTCAGTCGTTTATCGACCTCCATCATATAGTATCAAATCATTCTGTGAATCATTAGACAATTTGCTAGATGCATTACACAAAAGAAGCATTAGGTGTATTGTGATGGGAGATTTTAATGAGGATTTGTTTAAAGGTTCTTCACAGGTAAACAAGCTAATGTGTAATAAAGGTTACAAACAGCATGTTGTTAATGCTACCACTGAGAAGGGAACAATGATAGATCATGTGTACAGCAAGGGACTAGATTTATTGGAAACAGAGGTCATCCCTACATATTATAGTTACCACGAAGCTGTTAAGATTGCTTTTTAATATTAGTAGTAAAATGAGAAGAAGAAACAAGTAAATTTCTTAATTTTGTTGATAAATAAACATATTCATTTATCATGTCGTCATTCTTGCAAAAATGAATTCAATTCAATTCAAATGAGGTTTTATTCAAGACTTGTCAAAAAGTCCAAAGACTAAAAATGCAAGTTTACATCAAACATACAATCATATAAGAAAGCATTCAAAAACATACCTATATATATATACATATATAAAAAAAAAAACATAGCAAATGAGAACAGATATATACAAATTAATAAATGTTTACATCAAAATATCAAAGCAGTAACAACAACAACAAACCAAAAAAAAATACCAAAAAAAAAACAAGATATAAAATATTGCTAGCAAAATGAATAAATGTTTACAACAAAACAAATATTATTATTCCTTCTTAAAAGGGTTGTCAATATTTTGTTGGCTTACCTTACACTTATCAATGATATCATCTGCCATGGACATCACATTGAAAGCAGGTTGTAAAGTTGGTAAAACTCTTTTCTTAAGGTGATGAGTTGAAGGATTTATGTGTTGTCACTCCTTGCCTTTCAAACCTTAGTATCTTTAAACATCACTCACATCATGACATGTACATGTATTTCAAAGTTATAGATAACATTTTAGAAATCTAAAACAATGGTACACATTTAGAAAACTGGATTGATAGGTGGATGGATAACAAGATCATACATCGAAAATAATATCGCTAGTGATATTCGTTTGTCTCGCAATGTGGTCAAAAAGGAATCTAAAAAATGATTCCTTTTTGACCACATTGCGAGACAAACGAATATCACTAGCGATATTATTTTCGATACTACATCCGCAATGAGTAATATATTTAGCATTAAGATCATACATCCATGCTTTTTCTTCCCAGGTTAAGGATTGTCGACCTGATCCGTATAATGAAGTTAGAACCTTCCATGAACCTTGCAAAGTGCTCATTTTTTGACTGAGTTGGAGTAGGAGACAGGGTACGTGAAAACCATCACTCTGAAGAAAACACTCAAATCAGAGATCAAGCTTGAACATGACAATGAGACATGCAAGTATTTAAGTAAAGAAGAGGTTGTTATCATGGTTATGGAATATCAAAATGGGAAGGTCAATGATAATGAATGAATACTAATATCTTGACACAATGCTGGAATGTTATTCTCTGAAAGATGATTTGTTTGGTAGTGATAATGAGTTTTAATAGTAGGTTATTCACTATGATGTAAGTTGTTTGAGTTAATGAAAATTGGAGGGTTATATTGTCTCAACGATCATGGTGGTAAATATGATGACAATGAGTAGGACAGTGATGATTATAGGATTATATGAATGTTATACTGTCAATGATGTTCACATGATACTTAACCCTTACCGTAGTGGGCTATTTTGAGCAACCCCTGACTGCAGGGGGTAGGGAGGTGGGCTGTCAATATTTGAAAATGCAAAGGTTAATTTGCATAAATTATGAATATGCAAATTTCATCATATTATTTCCTTTAATATGTATTATATTGTTTTTTTTATTACTTATTATATCTCGACGGCTTAAAACCAGAACTGTCTATGTCCATTTTTGGTGAAATTGAGTTAAGTCCACCAAAGTACTGTATATTCATTTCAGTTTGTGTGCCAGAACTGTCTATTCCCATGTATGTCCATTAGCCATTTTACTTTTCATGTTCAGACTTTTTCAAGTACTTTCATGCATTCATTAAGAATTGTGCAGTACTTGCAGTTTTCTACTAATTAAGCAGATAAGATTCCCTATATGCAGCTTTCACTGATTGTTGTGGCCAAGCAACATCATATCATCTGAGGAGGTTAAGAAGTTTTCCAGTGCAAGGACCAAAACATCTTTTCTTGTGCGTGAAATGGCCAAAGATGAACAAGGGCAGATTGTTTCAGCCATGAAAGCACGGCCATTTGCAATATCAACTGATGGGAGTAATGTCAGCGACAGAAAACTATACCCAATTATCATCAACTACCATGATGGTAAGCAAATTTCTTGCACTCTGCTTTCCCTCCCAACCTTGGAAATGGCAGGAACTGGTGAAAATATTGCACAATCGCTCATAACAGAGCTGCAGAAACATGATATCCCATGGGACAATTGCACACCATTGGGATCAGACAATGCATCAGTCATGACTGGTGTACACAAGGGAATTGGGGCATGCCTCAGAAACTGTCAGCTAAACCTCATTGTGCTTGGTTGCCCCAATCATCTAATTGATCTTGCTGCCAAAGCTGCGTCATCTGCATTACCATATTCAATTGACTCGTTCCTTATTGATGCGTTCTACTATCTGGAAGCCAGCGTGAACAGGAAATTGAATCTCAAGAAGTTCCAGATGTTCATTGGGAGCGAAGTGCAGGCAATTCTGAAACATGCTTGTATAAGATGGCTGAGCTTGGGCCAATGCTTGCCAAGATTTATCCAGCAATGGCAAGCTCTAGTCCTCTTTTTGAAGGAGAAGTGTCAGCCTAGCAGAAGAAGCCTACTCATCAAACCAAGGCTACCAAGAATAGTGTCCAGACTTCACTTGTTCCAAAGAAGCCAACTCCAGCTGTGAAAAATAAACCTGCTCAGGGATCTCAACTGAAGGTAAGGATAGAAAATGTATTACTACAAGGCATCCACTCCCTTTCATTCCATTTAAATATGCATCATTAAAATTACCAGATTTGAATAGATTAACCAATAGCAGTAGAGAGCTTTCTTAATGTTTGAATCAATCAGCTTTTACTCCTCAAATTGGCAACAGTTATTATCATTTTACACTCTAAAATAGTTTGAAAAATATAAAAATTGATATTTCATGGACCGGAATGGTAAATGCAAAAATTAATTTAATGTGTAATTAAATTATTTGCCTATAAATAAGTCATTATCAGTAGTGTTGCAGGCATTGCATGAAGTTTTTAAACTTGTCTTGTCCTGCAGGAAAAGCCTGCTCACCAAACCAAGATGACTGCACAACTCCAAGCATTCCGCATTCCCAAGAAGGTGTCTGCAGATCCACCACATGTGAGCAAACCTGCCCAGTCACAGACCCAAGTGAGTACAAAAGATCATATATACAGGGTGACAGTTAAATATGTACCTTTTCATCATTTATTCTTTCTTCTTATTTTGAGTTCATTTACCTATTAGCTCTTTCTCTTCCAATCATCTTCTCTCCGCTGTTCAGTTTACAGATATAAACATTTATACAATAATGCTAGTCATCTCTAAGATTTCAAATGTAGTGTATCTTTTTAATTGTAAACAGTGTCAGTAGTCTTGTTTCTTTCTCATATGGTAAACAATAATTTCTCTTCCTCCCAGGATCAACTTCAAGCACCACAGCCGCAACACAGTAGACCATCTTCAAGCTGTACTACTGGGGAAAACGCCAAGTGAGGGACACTTCGGATACACCTAGCAAAAAGCAGAAGACTGGGAAAGTTGTTGGCAAGGCAACAAGCTCCACAGTGCGCAAGGCTGGAACTTCCAGTCATCCCAGAACGATTAAAGTTTCTAGTAAAATGACTGGAAAAAAGGGAAAAAACAAGATGTGGAGGAAAGAAAGAAACAAGACAAACAGTTAAGGATAAAACAAGACAGGAAAGAATTCTGAAGTCATTGCACTCAAACCCAATATTAGCCATTGCACATTTTCTCAGCCACAGCATCATTGCGTTTGACAAAAAAAGTGTCATCCTCCAGACGAGAATTCCTCCAATACACAAG
Organism: Mesocentrotus franciscanus; assembly: GCA_037976565.1. NCBI lineage: Eukaryota > Metazoa > Echinodermata > Echinoidea > Camarodonta > Strongylocentrotidae > Mesocentrotus > Mesocentrotus franciscanus. Next base: position 288,337 of record CP137674.1, read on the forward strand.
CTAGAAAGCCTACTGCATGACTTGTACAGCAAATTTGTAACTCCACAAGCAATAATTGCAGCCACAGACTTGACCCTTCTGGACTACAAGAACAAGGAGAATCTTCGTGAAGAATCTGAAATGGTCATAGGAAGCGCAACAAGAGAAATTGTGAACACTTTAGATGAGTCTGATTGCCATAAGTTCTATGCAGCAGTGCATTAATATTACACCAAGGCATGTGACTACATTTAAGTAAGTTTCCATTGAAGTCTGATGTCATCATCCATGCGCAAGTGGCCGACATTGCATGTCAGAAGAATGCCAAATTCACTTCTCTAAATTTCTTCATCAACAAGTTCCCCTGCATGCTGCTTCAGGAGGAAGAAGAAGACAAGCACAGTGCTCTAGATGCTCTGGAGAACCAGTTCCTTAACTATCAAATTACTCAGCTTCCAGACTTAGTGCAAAATGAGGAATCCACTGACAAGCAGTGGACAAGTATGATGACAGAGAAGAATGCTTCTGGTGAACTTTGCTATGACAGACTTGCAAGAGTAATGCTTGGGATTCTAACCATACCCCATACCAATGCTGAATGTGAAAGGGTCTTCAGTCAGGTGCGAAAGAACAAAACTGACTTCAGAGGGTCCATGAGCAACGAAACTTTAGAAATTGTCCTTATTACTAAAGCTCGCCAAACAACACCCTGCTACATGATAGAATTTGACTCTGATATTCTGAAGAGAGCAAAATCTGCAACATACAGAGCTCTAAATGAGTAGTATGGGAGAGTAGATGTAAATGGTGTTCGTCAATAAGTCAAGTGTCAGGAAGGCAGGTAAACCTGTTTTTTCTCATTGCTCATTTTTCTAATTTCTCAATTAGCCATTTTAAACTTGGGTTGAATTTTATGGGAAATGGTCCCTAAAATAGGCTCAGATTGCACCAGAGAGCATCTAGGACCCGGCTAAAGGGACTTCACGCTCGTGATGCGCTATGCGCACATGATATTCAGTTTTACTTAAATGTTACTAATTGAAAATTCCAAATGTTGGCAGCTATGCCAGGCCAAGGCAGTTGCTGGAAAGAGGACTTTTGTCTCGGCTTCTTTTGATTTGCAAAGTGAATGTGGCTGCAACGTTTCTCTATGCCGTCATCGCACACAATTTTCTGGAGAGTGGGCATTCCCACATGCAATGCAATAGCATGCATTCTGCTATTGAAACAGAAAAAAAGAACGTCAATGTCTTCACAATGCACGACTGGGTAAACATCTTCCACAAAGCAAAACGTCGGCTTCCATACAAGGTCATAAACATGCGCCATGGAGACTTTTATGATCTGAAGAATCTCTCACAGCAGATCATGAAGAACAAACGCCAAGACGAAGGTGGACACGTCTTCAACTGGCTACATGTAAAGAGCTTCCAATACAGGAAGGAAGAGCAATTAAGGCACCATCTGCTACAAGTATAACTACTCGGATGACTACAACAAGAAAGATCATCAGTTCCACGTATTCTGGAACTTGTCTACCAAGAAAAGCATTGAAAAAGCCTTAACCTTAAGAAGAAGGATCTCATCAAGTTGTGCAATAGCCTAGCCATTCCTGAAGAGTTCCATGGATGGTATTTGGCACTCCCATTTTGTAAGTTTCTGACCATTGACAGAGTCATAATGTCATTACCTCCATGTATGATGTTTGACCAAGTATTATTTATAAGTTAATGGCATTGAACATAACTACTTCACTTTGTCAGATTTTATGCTTGCAATCAAACTTTGAAATGCATTTACTCAAAATGGCATATTTGGACATAGACAGTTGTGGTCTTAAGCCCTCGATCTATTGCTTTATTTCTAATGTATACTTTTGTTCTGGAATACATCAAGTTACTTTGAGAAACGTATCAAAGCAATTTGATATCAATTCATATCTCCCACTTATACATCTATTTACCTGTATTCACATGTCTGCTTGTACATGAATATATGCAATTATAGCACTTTTTGATGATATGCGCATACTAATTGCTATGTAACACCTGACAGGAGTATCTAATTTCAACGAAAATGGTATCGAAATGTTCCTCAAGCCAAAAGACTTCAGGAAAAAAATTCAAGAACGATTTAAAATTCCAAGCGGTTGCAACGCTATCTCCAAAAATGTGGGGGGCTCTTATGCTCATATCTCATTTGCTTTGTACAAAAAATGTAAACAAAAAATCAATTTCCTCAGTCGTTGATTAATTGAATATGATAACATTAGCGTTAACCCAGTGATCAGTAATAACATCTATCTGAGAGATGAACAAGGGTAATGCTTCTCACTTACTAACAGTAATATTGGTGAAAGTGATAGCAGTAGTAAAAGTAACGGAGGCACTGATTATATTTGATATTAGCGGTGACAATGGAAATGTTTGATTTATATGACATTTTTTATCACCATGAAATTCGTGTAGGTATTGAATATCTTCAATATTTCTACCATTTCAGAAAACTTGGTTTTGTGAAGACTGGGTCTTAGCGAGTGTCTTTGATATGTTAAGGGAATTGTGGACAAATGATGATGTAATGCCAGATTTGAAAGATAAGTATGAATATGTCATAGAGCTTCGTGAGAAGTTGGTGAAGTCAAGGAGTTAGCCCAGGAAGCCTTGAAAGGTGCTGTGGGAAAATACAAAAGTATTAGAATAAAAATGCTAGAAACAGGAAATTGAATATCGGAGATCAGGTGTTGATTTTGCTTCTTGCTGATCAGAACAAGCTGTTGCTGAAATGGATGGATCCATTCCCTGTGGTTGGTGTGAAGTATGCCCTTACCGAAAAGGCAGGCCTGCTTATAGCCTGCTTCAAGCCTGCATAGCTGCTAAAAAGCAGGTTAATTCCTTAGCAAGCACTGACCTGCAAAAACGCCGAAATATGCAAATTAGGCAGGCTTAATTTAGCCTGTACATTCTAAAAGCAGGCTTATTTTAGCCTGTTTAAATAGCCTGCAAAATCATTTTAACCTGCTCAATTAGCCTGCAAAATTGCCCTGCTTTTTTTAGCATGCCAAATTAACCTGCTTTTTGACTACATAATTAACCTGCAAAAACACTGAAATATGTAAATTAGGCAGGTTAATTTTTGCATGCTAATCTAAAAGGCAGGCTAACATAAATGAAGGTAATCAATCGCCATCACTTATCAGTACTAGGCTTCTATTTGGTAAATGGCCAGGTAGAAGAACAATTAAGTGATATATTGTTACTTCGTAATCAATATTTGCAAGTGTCCACCATTAGGTATGTTAGTTTCAATTGCATTAACTCCATCACAAAGATCATTTGAAGTAAATTCAAGATTGATTTCAGTAAAGGAATATGCATGTACACCTATATATAATAAATATATACATGTTGTTTCTTGGTTAGTAATTATATAATCAATATATGTATTGCTAAAACATGAATGTAAGTGTAACATGGTCAGACAAATAATCTATTGGTCAATAATTGCCAAAGGAAAAATACAAATCACAAAATTGATGTGCATTGTCATAATTTGCTTAAAAAATCATGATAAATGTATTTTTCTGTAACACGTGTAAAGCCGTAATAATGAATATTCATGAGATATATAGATCTGTTGGTTTCTGTTGGTTTCTATTGGACTTATTGTAGTCATGCAGGTGGCTTAGCGTCAAATTTATCGAATATCGATCGTTACATGCCAGATAAAAGCACCATTTTTGGTACAGGGCTTCCTTAGGACCTACTAAACGAAATTAGGCTAGGAGCCCCCGGCAAAAAATTCAATTTAAGGGTGTGGGGGCAGGGGCGACTTTTTGGAGCCCCCAACTAATTTCATAACATTGATTTGTTGTACAAATGCCATTTTCTGGTACAGGGCTTCCTTAGGACCTACTGAACGATATTAGGGTAGGAGCCCCCGGCAAAAATATCATATAAGGGTGTGGGCGGGCGTCGCCTTGTAGCCCCAAATAATTCAGAAGGTAATATAACATTGATTTGATGTTGTACAAATGCCATTTTTGGTACAGGGCTTCCTTAGGACCTACTGAACGATATTAGGGTAGAAGCCCTTGGCAAGAATATCATATAAGGGTGTGGGGCGGGGGCGTCGCCTCGTAGCCCCCAAATAATTTAGAAGGTAATATAACATTGATTTGTTGTTTTACAAATGCCATTTTTGGTACAGGGCTTCCTTAGGACCTACTGAACGATATTAGGGTAGGAGCCCCCGGCAAAAATATCATATAAGGGTGTGGGGCGGGGCGGGCGGGGGCGCGCGCCTTGTAGCCCCAAATAATTTAGAAGGTAATATAACATTGATTTGATGTTGTACAAATGCCATTTTTGGTACAGGGCTTCCTTAGGACCTACTGAACGATATTAGGGTAGAAGCCCTTGGCAAGAATATCATATAAGGGTGTGGGGCGGGGGCATCGCCTCGTAGCCCCCAAATAATTTAGAAGGTAATATAACATTGATTTGATGTTGTACAAATGCCATTTTTGGTACAGGGCTTCCTTAGGACCTACTGAACGATATTAGGGTAGGAGCCCCCGGCAAAAATATCATATAAGGGTGTGGGCAGGGGAATCGCCTCGTAGTCCACAAATAATTTAGAAGTACTAAGGTATACCATTGGGTTTTTATTGTACAAACGCCATGGGGCCTTCAATCACACATATATAATAGTTATGCCGGGGGCTAGCTCCTACCCTACCATCATTCAGCAGGTCCTAATGAAGCTCTGTACCAAAAATGGCACTTAATTGTACAACAAGAACTCAATGTTATATTACCTTTTGTTTAAACTCTCGAATCACCCCTGATATATAACATTAAACGTGCATGTGAAAAATGACCTACATGCTACATGTAAAAAGCAATAACAGGTTAAATTTCTAAACCTGCTCAGAGGACATTTCTTCAGATTGCAGGTTAAACAAATTATGATCAAAATTTACATGCTAAAGATTAAACTGCATCTCATCTGGCATGCTAAAGATTTAACCTGCTAAAACTGTAAGACTGTATTTTGCAAAATGCATGCTAATTTTTAAATTAACAGGCTGAGATTTAGCCTGCTTAAACTGTAAGACTGTTTTGCAAAATGCATGCTAATTTTTAAATATAACAGGCTAAAATTTAACCTGCTAAAACATGTAAGACTGTTGTTGCAAAATACAGGCTAAAATTTAACATGCAATGGAATAATTAGCATGTATTTAAGAATGCAGGCCAGACGCAGGTTCAAAGCAGGCTAAATAAGCCTGCGTTTTCGGTAAGGGTGACTATGACTACTTTGTATAGGGTAATGGTGTTCTTAAGACATAGCACATTAATCTTCTTAACAAATAATTTCCCAGGGAGGAGGTTAACTTGTCAGTGGCTGGCTGCCTTGATTTGTGTACAGAGAGTAGGAAAGTGTGTCAGGATTCTGTGGAAAATGTTGAGGATCAGTTGTTTGTATTGAAGGTAGATGCATCTGACAGGGGTGTGGGTGCTGGGCTTATGCAGTAGCATTCAGGAGAAGAATTCCTGATAGCTTATGCGAGTAAGAAGTTATTACCATGGGAAGAAAATTACACAGCAATAGAGAAAAAGTACTTAGCAGTAGTATGAGCAATCAAAAACTTAAAATAATATTTGTATTAAAGTACACACAGACCACAAACATTTGGTCTACATGTGTATATTCAAGTGAAGAAGTTTGACAATAATTAATCATGAGATGGAGCATGATTCTTCAAGATTACAGGTTTAGGCTTGTATTGGTGAAGGTTTAGTATAATGTTACAGCAGATTATATGAGCACAATGTAAAATGCACTACACATGGATTTCTTTGTCTGTGTACCATTGTAAACGATTGGATATGTATCATGGTTTAACATATTTTGTTAATGTCATTTGTTGGATACATATTGCATTTACCAGGATTATATAATGTTGAGATTTATTTTATATGGATTTTTGCCAGCCTCAAATGTATACCTATCACACGTTCTATGATAGCACATACACAATTATTATCCTGAGCATATGTTTTGTAGAAATGCATGAAATACACAACTTAAGTTTGATATGAAGAAGAAAATATTACAGCAGTATATATCCATTGTAGATAATGCAAATGCAGGAATATTAGTCACTACATTTTGAACCATGCCAATGTATATTCTGAACCATGTCTACATATGATGCTCGTTATGAACTTTAATGCTGGAGCTATGCCATTGTGGACATTAAAAAAGATTTAAATGTGAGTTTTGCCATAATTAGATTTTGACTTCTTTAAAGTCTTCAGTGATCACAAAGGTTGGACAAACCATGATAATGTCGACCGACATGAACTTTCCATTAAGAACAATACTCCTTACCACTGTTTTCAGCATACAGCATGTTCACTCAGAACTTGGACTGATAAATTGGTTCAGAGAAAGAGACTGATTGTAATTACACAGCCATTTTATGTACCGGTATCTAAATATATCAAAGGACATATTGATGCTCAACACAATGGATTGTGCTCTTTAATCCCCAGACATGGATTAAGTCTTTGTCTCTATTTATTTTTTAACAGGTTTTACACAAACTCTAATATGAACTGTAACATGGACGTTAACATATATATGTTATAGCTTTTCAACTTTGTGCAGAATTTTTCATACATATTTATAGGTGGATTGTTTTGATGCTAATTATCCCATAGCATGATATTGTTCTGCAATGTTGGCATTGTTTTTATCAAAGGTTTTATTCAAAGGTGTTTGTACTTTGTAGACTTAATTATAACCATGTTCAAGTTTTTTCCACCATAATAACATTCCGAGGTACAAAGTGCTGTTTAATATCATTTAAAAAAATCATACTAATGGAACTATGTTTTAGTAATTGCATTTAGAATTGCATGTGCAGATTTCAACTCATATACAACAGAAATGTAATGCACATGTTTTTGGTTATTCCTCATGACTTAGGTAATAAAAGTAAGAATGTGATTTATATTGTTTATTTTACATTCTAACATTTGGTTGATTAAGTCATAGGTTGAGAACTGAGATTTGTGTATAAACAACTTCATGTACATTGACTAGTATTGGAATTTAGTTGTATGATCCATGTTGTGTCATGACCTGCTGATATCATATAGTGGTTGATGAGATGAAGAATGTTATGTTTGAAGTTTTGCCTTGAGAAAGCTTTAATGACAATCTATGTGCAGTAAGAAATGAAACAGTTTGTTCTAAACATTTTCATGACATATGTTATACCCAGAGATTTTTGTATGTTGAACTGTTTTAAAAGTATGTATCTAAGAATGTGAGAATTATTTCATTACTATGTTACACTGACGGAAGTGAGATTTTCTTTTGGTATTCGAAATTGAATACAAAAGATGAATAAACTCTCTTTGAGCCAAGACTTAAAACTAGCAAATATGATTGTTGTTTTTCCATGACAGGGACTAAATAGTAATAAGAATACAAAGGGAAAAGGGAAGAGCTAGAGAAAATTAAGGAACATCCGAAGAGGAAGAGGGTGAGAGAGTAGAGAAAAAAAAAAGGCAGCGTAAGAAAGAAGAGGGAGACAAGGCAAAAGAGGTAGAGGGAGGAAGAGAGGGTAAAATAGGAGAGAAAGAGAGAAAAAAATACAGAGACAGAGCCAGAGGCGGCGGAGCGACTTCCAAGTGGGGGGCACCAACAAAAAAGGGCACTTTCTGGAAAAAAGGGCACCTTCAAAGGGAAATCTCAAAGCGAAAATATACAAGTTTTTAGACATTGGTATTGTGATTACATTATCAGGGCTGAATTTAATATTTGTTTCTCTTTATACATCATATAAGATATTGGTTAAGCATCATACTTTGCAGTTGGGTGCGATGGTCTGAAAATTCATTTGCGAGTGAGCAAAGCGAGCGAGAAAAATTTTAAAGATTTGTGAGGTCGCAGCGCGAAAAATTACATCTTATAAAGAGGAAAACCCAATCTTGATGGGATTATAAGCACATTCTCATAACGGAAGACTGAAAAGACCTTTGATAAGTAACATAATTATAACATCTATAAATGCGAGCGAGCAAGCTTTGGGGGAAATTGCTCTTAGTCGCTTGAAATTAGGGGCACGTTTAATGATGAGAGGAAAAGGGGACACTTACCAAAAGGGATAAGACACTTATTAGAAAAGAAAAGCAGCACGTGTCAAAGTACAAAGGCTAATTACCAGAGGTGAAAATGGAGCACTTCTTACACCTAAACAAAGAGGCACTTATGAGAATGGGAAATGGGCATTTGTCGACGGAAAAGAGGCACCCATCAGATTTTGATAGGGGCTTTTATAAGAAGTGAAAAGGGGCATTTCTGAAAAGGGATAGGTTCGTTATTAGAAAGAAAAAGGGGCACGTATCATTGTTAAAATGGTAATTATCAGAGGTGAAAAGGGGCACTTATCGCATCTGAAAGTGGGCAATGACCATATATGAAAAGAGGCACTTATAAGAATGAAAAATGGGCACTAATAATAAAGGGAAATGTGCATTTGTTGAAAAAAGGGGCACCGATCAGATTTTAATAGGGGTATTTATCGGAGGTGAAATGGGGGCTTTTATCAGAAGGGGGAAGTGGCTCTTATTAAAAAGAAAAAGAGGCACATGCTAAAATAAACGGGGCACTTATCAGAGATGAAAAGAGGTAATCATGAGAAGGGGAAGGGGCACTTATAAGAAGGAAAAAGAGCTTTTATTAGGAAGGAAAAGGGGACGTGTCAAAATAAATGTGACTTTTATTAGAGATGAAAATAGCACTTATCAGGAGGGAAGGGCACTTGTCAAAGTAAAACGAGTATCTCTCAGAATTGAATAGAGTCATTTACAAGAGATGAAAAGGGGCACTTATGAGAATGAAAAGGAACTATTTTATAGGTAAAGGGGCATTAATGAGAAGTGGCTCTTTTTTATTGGGGCACTTATCATAAGGAAAAGGGGCACTTATTAGAAAGGAAAGGGGCACATGTGAAAATATAAGGTGCGTTTATCCGAGTTAAAAGGGGGTAGTTATTAAAAGGGGAAGGGGCACTTCTTACAAAGGAAAGGGGGCACTTGTCAAAGCAAAAGGGGCACCTCTCAGATTTGGATAGGACAGTTATCAGAGGTGAAGGGGGCGCTTATCAAAAGTGAAAAAGGGCGCTTCTCGTACCTGAAAAGGGGCACTTACTAGAGATTAAAAAGAGCACTTATGAGATTGGAAAATGGACAATTATTGCAAAGGAAAATGGGAACTTGTTGAAGGAAAAGGGGTAAGTGTCAAAATAAAAGGGGCACTTATCAGAGGTGGAAAGGGGAAGGGGCACTTTTAAAAATTAAAGGGCACTTCCTATGTAAAAGGGGCACTTTACAAAGTTAAAGGGGCACTTTGGGGTACTTGAAAAGTGGGAGGGTACTGTGCCCCCTGCCCCCCCGGGAGCGCCGCCTCTGGACAGAGCAAGAGAAGGAGAGGGGGCAGAACAAAAGATCTAGGGGAAGAGAAACAGACCAAGAAAGATATGCAATGGAGAACGATGCATGAAATATTTCCAGCATAAATAGAATTGAATATATATACTCTAGCTATAGAGAAGAGAGAAGTTTGTAAACATTGCATATACCTCAATGGACTGAATAGCTGGAAAAAGTATAAATGTCTGGAAAGGAGACTAGCATCGTAGAAATGGGATGATTTGATATTGTTTTAGACTTGGGAGATTAACCAAGGTTTAATCAATGACAATTGAGGAATCCGATTTCCCATAGGGTTGTACACAAACTATTGAAATTCCTCTCCCAGAGAAATAACACGCGAAATTAGGCATTTTATAACGTTATTTGTGATTATATAGGTCTATGTTATGACAGTCGGAGAAGGTGATCAAATCATTTGTTAAGCGGAACAACAACAACAAATTAAAAAATTGACCCACCGGGAATCGAACCTGGGTCGATTGAATGGAAGTCGACTGCTTTAACCAATATACTAAAATATGTCTCGTAGACAATACATGCAAAGCTGACAAACGGCCTTGGCATAGTCGCTATTTCAACTTTCAATTGAAAATTTCGACATGATTCCAACATCTGATCAAAAAACGGAAGGCACACTTACGATAGCTCATAGTAGCAGCTATAACATACTTTTTTTTTTTTTTTTGGGGGGGAATAGAGCAAAAATAAGCGAGATACTGCTCAAAAAACAATGACATGTAGATGCATGACGTGAACGAAGATCGAGTCCTTATAGGCATAACACGCAAATTAAGAAAATTCTGACATGTCGCCTTTAATCGAAATTTTCACTATGATGACTTCATCAAAATGAAAATTGGTGGCCACTGATCTTGAACTGAAGACAATCATCTTAGCTACAACATATCAAAATTTGGATGAAAATTGATCATATTTACAGAGATACAATCAATTTTCCATAAATATGCTGACGTCATAATATGCAAATTCGTATTTTGAGTTCCAAGGCCAAAGGGCAAAGGGCAGAGCTATAGAAAATTAAGGAACATTACAAGACATAATAGAAGGAGAACGAGAACCAGAGGCGGGAGAGGTAGAGGGTGAGAGAGAAGAAAAGAGAAGGGCAGAGGCAGAGGGAGACAGAGCAAGAGAATAAGAGGGAGGCAAGGCAAGAGGTCGAGGTAGAGGGAGGCAGAGAGAGGGAGAGAGTAAAAGAGAGAGAGAGATATATATGCAGAGACAGAGCAAGAGAAGGATGAGAGGGGCAAAATAAGAGAGGAGAAGGGAAACACAGAGCAAGAGAGAGGAGAAGAGAGAGATGCAATGGAGAACGATCCATTTAATATATCCAGCATAAATAGAATTTAATATAGAGAAAGAGAGAAGTATAGACAAGTAAACAATTCTATGTCCACGGGAGAGATGTAAACATGCATATATACCTGGGCTGAATAACTGGAAAAAGTAAAAACGTCTGGGAAGGAGACTAGCAAGGTGATTTGATATTGTAGCAGAGTTGGGAGATAAACCCTATATTAGGTTTAATATCAGATTTCCCATAGGGTTGTACTCAAACGATTGACATTCTTCTCCCATAGATATAACACGCAAAATTAGGCATTTTATTACATTGTTTGTGATTGTATATGATAATATGTTATAATAGTCGAAGAAGATCATAAAATCAAATCTAAAACGACGGCAAAAAAAAAAAAAAAAATGACCCACCAGGAATCGAACTTGGGTCGCCGGAATGGGAGGCAAGTGCTATGACCACTATACCAAAATAATCCACATAGACATTACACGTGAACGGAAAATGGAATTCTCAAATCCCACTTTGCAAGTGAAATATGAGCATGATCCCGGCATCTGATCGAAAAATAAAGGGCACACTTGTGATAGCTTATTGTCTCAGCTACAACATACTCAAAGCTCAGCAAAAACAAAACTAAAACGACGGAGATATTGCTCGCGAAAGACGGAATGTAGAATCCAGTTTTGAGAAAAAGTCATGTCCCATAGAGAATACACGCAAAATGTGAAAAATTGACATGCCTCCTTTAATCGCAAAAATACGCCATGATGCCTTTGTCAAAATGAAAATTCGTGATGACTGCATTTGTAGAGAATTGTCTCAGCTAGAACATATCAAAATTTGGAAGAAAATCGATCAATATTTACAGAGATACAATCAATTTTCCAAAAATATGCTGACGTCATAATATGCAAATTGAAATTTTGAGTTCGGAGGCCATTATGATGACGTCATGAGTTAATTGAGGGTCAAATGAGACATGAAATCATATCTCCGACTCATAATCTATCCAAATATGAAAAAAATTGGGGTTCCATCCATTCTGAAGAGTTACAATGAGTTTTGTATAGGCATGTTTTTGCCTATGTATTGTGGATAGAGATAGCGCGGCGGGTGCTGTTATACTTTGACGGACGCTCATTGCGTTATTACTGGTCAGAAAAAGTTAAACAAGGTATCAAAATGCTTGGAAAAATGTGCCAAATATGATGACAGAAAAAATTTGGCGATTCTATGTTGCAAAATGCCAATACGCGCGAAAACGCGCGCATATGCGTGTGCGCAAATTTTGAAAATGCTTAAAATGGCCTGAAACGTATCTCATTTGAATAAAAGTGATTTTGAACATTTTAAATTTTGCGCGCGCGCTCACGCGCGGACGTACGCATGCGCGCGCGTTTTTTGACCTGAAATTGACCGGACGGATATTGACCTTGATCATGATAAATATGAATGAGAAATGACTTTCCGTTATGAAGATATGATCATGAGTTGAAGTCAAAAAAACACAAAATGGCGCCTGGATGACGTCATGAAGACTTGATGACCTTGAAAATGTTCCTGTCACGTCTCATGACAATGACCTATGACTGTGCCAAAATTGAAAGAAATTGACTAAACTGATCTTGAGTTATCCTCTGAACAAAAAAGGGGAGAAATAAATAAAAATAAATAAAGAAAGAAAATTCTGACAAAAACAATAGGTGATCTGTCGATACCGACAGACCACCTAATAAAGAAAGAAAATTCTGACAAAAACAATAGGTGATCTGTCGATTCCGACAGACCACCTAATAAAGAAATAATAAAAAAGAAAATTCTGACGAAATTAATAGGTGATCTGTCGATACGACAGACCACCTAATAATAAATAAATAAAGAAAGAAAATTCTGACAAAAACAATAGGTGATCTGTCGATTCCGACAGACCACCTAATAAATAAATAAATAAAGAAAGAAAATTCTGACAAAAACAATAGGTGATCTGTCGATTCCGACAGACCACCTAATAAATAAATAAATAAATAAAGAAAGAAAATTCTGACAAAAACAATAGGTGATCTGTCGATTCCGACAGACCACCTAAATAGAGCTCACGACAGAGTGGAAATGATGCTTGTCGAAAGTCCAGTGAAGAATGAAGAGATGTGAAGAACGAAGGAAGGGGCTCACGCGATGAAAGTGCGGAGGCTTGATGGCGGAGATGTATGCTTCGTTGTCGTGGCTGAAAAGCCGTGAAGAATCTCAACGCTGACGCTCGTCCATGATGATGAAGATGAAGAAGCTCTCAGGCGAGAAGAGAAGAGAAGAAATGTGGCGCTCGAAGACGGAGCAGTGAGTCGCTCGATGTCGGGAGGCCAGAGAAGAAAATGCGGACATCAAAGCCGGTCGGGTGATGAAGAGCAGTAGGTCGCTCGATGAATCGATGAGCCGGACTTTGAAGTGAAATCATCAGAGTTGCAGTGAGTCGAACTCGTTGATGAAATGAAAGACGAACTACGGTGAGTCGAGCTCGTGTGATGAAAGAGCTACCGGAACGAAGAAACTGGCAGCTCCCAGCGGAGAATCAAGCGCCATGTCGGTCCTGATATAAACGTTCCACTGGAAGACTGCCAGCCCGTTGAAGACGGCAGAGAAAGAGTTGACGTGCCGTAAAAGAGGTGATAGGCACGGAAGAGAATCAGCCCGGAGAGAAAATCATGCAGAGACGTGTGACTCAACTGAAGATGAATGCTGGAGTTGTCGACTCGACGAGGCCGGGATCAGTGAAGAAAACCTCGTGGTGTTGAAAATACGCGGGTGAACGATGCGCCGAACCACGATGCGCGATTGGAGGGATAAACACACGTGGTCCGAATAATGAATATAACTAAGTAGCGTGATGGAAAATTACTGAGAACATCGAACGTAGAGCGAATGTATGAGTCGCTACAGATCTACTACTGTCTAGTACTCTACACTAAATTTTAGCCAAAAATAAATTAATAATGGCGTCAAGCTCAACTGGGACTCTTGGAAGCGGAAAGAAAAGTATGATGTACATGTTTCTAGTTGAAGCATTTCATCAACGTAAGACACAGGGTACAAGTACTGACCAGGCCCAGGGAGTGAGAGAGTTCTTAAAAGGAAATGTAGTGATCAAGGGAGGAGGGAATGCGATCTACGATGTTTATATCAATGACCCGGGCAACAGGGACCCGAAACAAGTAGAGAAGGTGCTGGCGATGAGTTGCGATCAGCATTTTGGAATCCGCAATGGGATTTGCGACGAATTGAATCTGAGGGTCACGGTGAATCTTAAAAGTCAGGTGAGTTAACGTAGATCTAGTCGTAGACGTAGTCTAGATCTACTTAAACTTAGGTCTAGACTTCGGCTCTGGCTCTACTCTAGTACTAGTAGGATGTCTGATCGCGCAATGAGTTTTGTGTGCTAAAATCCATCCTATAGAGATTGTACACATCCCTATGCAGTCCATGTGCATTGCGTGACCATGCAAAATTGGTCAATGATTTTATGAAAAAATTTGAAATTCAAACCTATATAACAAATGATCCTGAAGGTGAGACTCAATGAGTGAGGTGTCATATGAAAGAGCAGGTTTTTCTCCACATTCCCCATAGGGGGCCACCCCCAAATTCTAAAAATATCTTGCTCAAAACGGCGATTTAAACATCGTTTCCATGGTAACTCGGAGATTTACCAATTTCACGTACTGCTCCCCCGAGGGATAAGTTGGGCCAGCTGTAAAGAATATATTTTGTCTAGTCCCCAGGTCGAAAATCCCATAGAGACCAATAGAGACCATTAGAAAAATTCTATTGGTCTCTAATGGTTTCTGTTGGAGTCTATTGGTTTCTGTTGGACCCATAGAATTGAATCCAATAGAGACCATTCAAACCATCAGAAACCAATAGAAACCAATAGCACCCATAGAAACAAATAGAAATAGAAACCAATAGGACCATTAGAAACCAATAGGACCAATAGAAACCAATAAGACCAATAAAACCAATAGGACCGATAGGACCAATAGAAAGCAATAGGACCAATAGAAACCAATAAGACCAATAGGACCAATAGGACCAATGAGACCAATAGAACCCAAAGGGACCAATAGAAACCAATAGGTCCAATAGAAACCATTATAAACCAACAGCTAAATCTATCTCATGCATATTCATGATTACTTTACACGTCTTCACAGAAAAATACATTTATCATAATTTGTTAAGCAACTTATGACAATGCACATCAATTTTGTAATTTTTAATTTCTTTCGGCAATTAATGACCAATAGATTATTTGTGTGATCATGTAACTATTACATTCACATTTTAGCAATAGATATATTGATTATAATGATTACTAACCAAGAAACAATTCATGTATGTTTATTATATAGAATAGTAAAAGCCTTTCGTTAATGAAAGGGTATTCTGAAACTCACTTCAAGTGATCATCGTGATGAAGTTTATGCAATTGAGATTAGAATATACCTTTTTTGTGGACAGTTGCTAAAATCGATTTTAAATTTATCATTATTGATTTACCATTAGAAGTCATTGGACTAGTGGATTCAATAGGGAATTCAGAATATGGGACCATTAGAAACCCATAGAAAGGTCTCTAATGGACCAACAGGAACCCATAGAAAGTATCTAATGGACCAACAGAAACCCATAATAGAAGAAAATATCTAATGGACCAACAGAAACCCATAGAAGACGTGGGTGGATGTTGGTCCAATAGAAGCTTTCTGTTGGTCCATCAGCATTTTTTCTGTGGGTTTGTGTTGGTCCAATAGATATTTTCTATTGGTTTCTGTGGGTCCAATATTTCACTTTCCCTATTGAAACCATTAGACACCAATAGCTCTAATGGTTTCTGATGGTCCCAAGGGATCATTTGCCCCAACAGTTTAAAAATACCCTTGCTCCACGCTTTGCATATCGTGCTGTGCATTAGCTGTGCAGCTTTTGAGCAGAAATTATATCTTTGCGTGAACCACTTTTTTGTCCATTCTGACCAAAATGCTATGAATATTGCAGTTTTTGAGGGGCTGTATCTTTTGATAGAAACATCGGTGAGTCTTGAAATTTGAAAGGTATTATTCTGATTACATTTTTTATTCCAATATCCAACAAAAATGGTGAAAAACTTCCCAAATTGAAAATTGAAAAATCGTTCAGACACCCTAACTCTAGATCTATACCCGGCCTAGACAGAAATAACCGTCTGATTTGGGTCATTTCTTTAATAAAACTGACATTTAGAGAGACTGAAGTTTTCGGTCGTTACCCGGCCCTGATTGATGATGAGCATAAATAATATGGGTAAAACGATAAATTTTGATGGTAAGTTAAACACAATGATTCAATGTCAATGGATCAGGTAGTGAGTGTGGGGTGGTGGTGGTGCACTGGTGTATATTGTCAATGGACAATGACAATGCATTACACTCAGCCTGGGTTGGGGACGTGCCGGTTTGACGATCTCCTTTTTGAGCTTGAAAATCCAAAATCGCCCTTGGCTTTAGCTAGACTAGGCCTAGAATTTACGGCGCTTGTTTATAGTAAGGTTCTAAAATATGACCCGTAACTCCGGCGTGGAGATAGTCTACCCTCGATCTACTAAAATATGAGGATCTGAGACATTATGGTAAATAACTTCACACAGGTGCGCGCCTGCCCGCAACCCACCATCGGTAGGCCTATGCACTTGTATTGTGCAGCAGTTTGCCGTGAAACCTGTGAAAAAGAGTAGAGGTCTAGAGTCTATATTAATATCGCTTTAGACCCTGATTTTGAAGCTGGCTGTAGCACACCCCTGTCCAAACAAAAGTTGAGTGCCTCCCTTGGGGGTAGGCTACATGCATGTAGGCTTAGCCTATGTTACTGGAGTTAAATGTGTTATATTTGATATTAACAAATTATATTGAGTTTGATTTTGGAAAAGTTTGATATTAACAAATTATATTGAGTTTGATTTTGGAAAAGGTTTATCCATGTGGCATTTTGTTGGTGGGGTGAATCTCAAAAATTTTAAATGTTGAGGAGAGGCAAAAATCATGGCTGCCTTACATGTAAGTTAAACACTATTTTAGTATAAATGAATGGGAGTATGGGACAGCCTTCTTTTTACTATGCCACAGTTTCTATATTTTTTTAGATTGAAATGTAAAATTTGGACAGAATTACAATATTTAGTTTCCTAGCTACAAGTAAAAGATCAAGATTAGACTTAGAGGCTATCCCCAGTCGAAATAAAATAGTCAAAAACTACAAAAAAAATATATGAAAAATAGACCAAGAAAATATATTTTCTCACTATTTCGTCTCTCTTAAAATAGATGGAAAATAGTCCAGAAATAGATTAAAAATAGAAAAAAAATAGCAAAAAAATATATTTTTAGGTTATATGTTTTGGAACGCTTGAAAAATAGCGAACAAATAGAAAAATATACAGAAAATATATGCAATAAAATAGTCTAAAACTATATATAAAAATATATGAAAAATATATTTTCTCACTATTTCTTCTCTTTAAAAAATAGATGGAAAATAGTCCAGAAATAGATTAAAAATAGCAAAAATAGCAAAAAATATATTTTTAGGTTATATGTTTTGGAACGCTTAAAAAATAGCGAAAAAATAGAAAAATATACAGAAAATATATGAAATAAAATAGTCTAAAACTATATAAAAAATTATGAAATAAAATATATTTTCCCACTATTTTTTACTCCAAGAAATAGCAAGAAAATAGGAAGGAAATATATGAGAAATATATTTAAAATATATCCAGACTGCAGTCACCATCACAATACACTCTCTATATCATCATCTATGACCCTCTCACAATCACATCACCCCTAAAAAAGAGCTGACAACACTCACTTAACCTTTCAGATTAGTGGAGACAAATTTAAGCTACAAGTATTGAAAGAAATCGTTAAAATATATACAGTGTACGATCTGGTACATGAATTTAATGGTATATACATCAATGAATTTGTACAGCTGATAATGGAAAAAGCATGGACCCTATAAAAGATGCCTGAAAATTTGGCTTATGTTGAGATCTTGTTTTATCCTAGATGGATATAAAAATAAAAAAGGACAATGTAGAAAAGAATATGCATCCTAATATTAAACTTTTTTGGCAAGTACAGTGAAAGGAATTGTAGCACATAATGTATATAAAAAGATAAATAACGATTTCGCAAATAATATTTATATAATATACAGCTCGGAAAATAATTATTAGACCATAAAGTATCGGGCGCATAGATATATGAAATCTGTATATTTTTGATGGGCTCAATCAGTGGGTTATGAAATCACCACTGGTACTAATGGTGGAATCTTGGATAAGAATTCTAAAAACAGTGGTATACACATATATTCTTTTTCGCTAAAAGTGTCCAGATAGCCATTTTCGGACGATTTTGTGGTCCATTAGGTTAAACTAGTGTTTTCCAGCATTTATGTGATGTGAGTCAAATTTTGAAACCCGGAAGGGTCGACTTTTAATCAAGAGTTGTTTTACTTTTTGATAAACGCATTTCAAGTAAATATCAAATGAATGTCAACCCAGTGTTCAGTGAAGAAAGATTCAAAACTTACCTCACTTGACCACAATGTCTGAAAATACTTGTTTGGCCCAATGGACCACATAATTGGCACCAACGTGGCCATGTGGGCACTGTTAATTGGGAAAAACATGTGTACATCTTTGTAATCAGCACATTTTATCCCTGAATCCACCATAAGGACTATGTAATCCAGTGATTGAATCCACCAAAAAGATTAATATTTTTGTACTAATATAAATGTTCTAATTTTGGGCATATATACAGTCAACTCTGACTTATGCAAGGTCAAAACAATGGAAAATAAAGAGAAAAGACTAATATAACACCTTCGACTTAGGCCTGCATTCATCTTATGCAAATTCGACTTAGGCAGAGTTGACTGTATGTGATAGATAGGTTTCTGTAAAATTAAATAAATATACATGAAAATGTATCATACCGGTAAATACCAAACATGACATTCTTTGGCACATAAAAATTATTTTAAAAAACTTTCCAGTATTGTGCATATATATGCATCCCTATACATGTTATGCAAGCTACTGAAAGGCAAGGGAAATATTTGCACTGAATATAATAAAATAATATAACATTTTATAAACATATATGAAAAGTACATCTATTATAACACACTGGGGCAGAATGCAGCTATTGTTTGGCAGTTGATATACAAAAACATTGATGGACATTATACTTTACCACCCCCTCCCCTCCATAACAAAAACACTTAAAGATGAAAAAAATACAAGAGACCTGTCACAGTGGGTCTTTAGCTTACCTGAGCATGCAGCTTTGCAAGCTGGGCACTTTGATCATTTTTCTTCAGTAAATTGAGATACCCTTCACACATTGATGACTCCTACCAAGTTCAGTTACAATAATCTACCAATTATGTTTTTCAAGAAGACAATAATGTTGATTTGGCTTTTCTTTGCTGCCCCCTGATGCACCACCCCCACTTGAACAAATTAAGATCCCCTTACTTTTAAGAGATGACTCCTGCCAAGTTTGGTCAAAATCTACTGTATGCGTTCTGAAGAAGATTGACATGTTTTTTGGCCCTATATTTAATTTCCTCCATCTTTACTCTCAGAGCCTGCTGGAATTTAGCTGATTTGTGTCCGTCCCCCTTTGATCTTCCTGCAATTGTTGAAAGATATAAACAGAACAAAAATATTTAGAAGTATTAGTGATGCTTATCAGAATTGCCACGATCGAGTAGCGTCACATGTTACTGTAGCTCAAACAACACGATGCTCAGAAATAAAATTATAGTACAGTTCACTGGATACTGCCCATAAAAAAGCCATAAAAGTAGAGCTTTTTGAAAAGTATAATCAACTTCGCATAAGTCAATCTTGACATGCAAAAGTTAAAGTCGCAATTAAAAGTTTTATTTTCAAAATAGGCAATTATTCAACATTCAAAATCTATAACTTACGGGTCCTTGGTCTTTCAAGCAAGTCAACAGAGTACCACTTCTTTTTAGCCTCATCGTACGCCTCCCATCCATCGATCCTCATCCTCCGGCCACCTGCCGAACTTCGCTGCTCAAACCATCCTCTTCACATTATCCAGTGTGACTGTGAACACACACGACGAGTGCATGCATATTCTAGAAAAGAAAAAAAAAGATTATATGATTTAAATCATTTTACAAATTTTACAAAATATATCCTGGAAAAAAGGCATGCATGCACATGATGAACGGATTCCTACTAGTAATTAGAAATCTATAGTAGGGCCTACAGGCTGGATCTCTAAAACTAAAACTAAAAGAGTCTTAAACTATACTAAAGTCAATCATGACTGATACTGTTAGTCTTACTCTTACTTAGTGATAGTGATAAGTTTAACCAGTTTACCGAGTCAGTGAGTGATACGGTTACGACATATTATGTACATATTATTCATTATCAATGATACCAAAATATCATAAAATCGTATTTTACTTACAAATTTGATAAACATCAACTCTAAAAATGAGGATTTCTGGAACCTTGTCAAATGTCACTTCTTCATGTTTTTTCGTAATGGACGGAAATGAAAATTCAATTTGAAGAACATTCATACATTGTCATCGACAATTTAATGCCAGGCCCAGTTCAAAAACAAAATTAGCTCAGTCAAATGATCAAATCGGCGCTAGTGTACTTCCGTATCCATTTTTTTTACCCATATAACTCCGGCGTGGGAATACCCTACTAAAACATACCCAAAATCAAGTAAATCTTCATCAATTGTTCCAATAAGGGTCATGATTTAAAAGTTCTTATGTTTTTTAGTACTGATCGTGTCAATTTTGTTATATCTATTTTGGAGTTTTTTTCCTAAAAACAAAGACTTATTAAAATCTAGGCCTAGACCTATAGATCTACACTTTCTCACGGGATTCACGGCAACCGTCGGTACGGTACTACATACTGCACTGCCTACAGTACTGGGTAGACCACCTCCCCGGGTAGACTATGCAATTGTATTGTGCAGCAGTTTGCCGTGAATCCCGTGAGAAAGTGTATAGACTTTATAAGTCTTCGTTTTTAGGAAGAATACTCCCCCCCCCAAAAAAAAAAAAAAATAAAATAAATAAGAAAATTGACACAAAAGGGGTAAGAAACATAACGACTTTTAAATCATGACCATTATTTGAACAATTGATGAAGATTTAGTTGATTTTGGGGTATGTTTTAGTACTAGTAGGGCCTCTCCACGCCAGAGTTACGGGTCAAAAAATGGATACGAAAGTACACTAACGCCGAATTATGAAATGCAGTAAAATTTGCCTATCTTTATTAAGTCAATATCTTCATTATTTCTCACCCAATGACCCAATTTCAAGTAAATATCATCCCTAGGTAGTTTTTAGTTCCTGTATCTATGGATTTCACATCCAACGACATTTAACGTAGATTCTAAGTTTAAATACTCAGTAGGCCGTAGGCCCTACGCCTAACGGCCAACGGTCGTCTCAGAGTGACTCAGAATCATGCACTCACCTTCAATTTATCGTCGCTGTATCTGGCTGGTTTCTTGCTTGCTCGAGCTCGGATCACGGGAATATCACTACTGCAGACATTAATCACTTACAACTTAGGAAAACTAGACCTATATCACAAATTCTCAATGACTTTCGGGTGATTTAATGAGAATATCGTAACTTGTTAAATCAACGTACGAACTTCCCGCTATTGTAGCTAGCTTATTTGAAATTCGTTGACTATACTGCGCATGCGTTGTTCATCAAGACTTAAACAAAACCACAGATAATTATTTATTTATTATATTTTGGAATTAAATTCCTTTTTTTTAAATTTTATACTGATTTCTTTTTTTTTCAACATAATGAGCGACACAATTTTTTTTTAGCTGCAATTAATTAAATGATTAATCTGTAGATTTTTAAAGATGAGAACGTTCAACGTACGAGTGCGCGCGCATGCAGTTGCAAAATATAAGCTCGATCACACTTCTGATATTTCAACCAAAAAGCGTTATATCCGCCTAGATTCGTCTGTACCATTCGCGTCTCAAAATACATCATTTTCTGGCGATTTCATCATGGATGAAAGACTTAAATGAGCTTGCTGATATATCAAATATACCCAGGAAAATGAAGCCAGAATGGAAGAAATCCAAAGCAAAAGAGCGGAGAAACAGTGCAGTGGTGAAGGTGAGTTTGCTTTTTGTGCTCGAGTCAGTCCCGTGTGTAATTTGATGTTGGGACTATGATTTTATTTTTGTTTCATCTGATTTCACTTTTGTTTCATCATGCAATCGTACAATGTATTGAAAATGGGCAGTATTGTATCATGTCAAGATAAAAACAACTGTATTTCTAAGAATATTTTGTATTGTTTTGGAATCAATAAAAAATAACTATTGCAAGAGAAAAAACTTGATTTGATAATGATTAAATTTATAGATCTAGTCTAGACTAATATTATTAATAATATTAATAAAATAATAAGACGTACGATGTGACTAAGAAAAGTAAGAGATAAGATAGATGTTGGGGACAATGAAATTATCTAAAATAATCATTCATTAGTCTTAGAATCAATAATGGTCAGGGGCACCCTTTGAAATCATAAATGGAGTTAGTCTATATGGAGTCTTTTATTGACACATTTTTCCTAGTGACAATAGACCCTCTACCTAGGCTCTAGTCTAGTCAAAAATATAATTTCTATTTGGCGTGGTCATTGTGACAGTGCTACTGCTGGTTAAGTAAACATGACTTAGCCATGATTTTCTTAATTCAAAATAATACTGCCTAGCCATATTGCATTTGGTCTCTATCACCTGAGCTGTTAGCTAGCTATTACAACTTAAATTTGGCATTGTTTTGAAATAGTGTTTTGCTAGATTTATAGTTATGAAAAAGCAATAATAATGATTGATAACTCTGTCAAAAAAAACCTGGAAAGAATTCCTTTCAAAATTCCTTCTTTCATTTGTTGGTATGTCCCGCTACAGCTACAATAGTTGGATAGGCATACATCTAACGTGTGTACTCTGTTTTAACTACACAATCGCTATAGAACGTGACATGACATGGAACACCTGGGTCAGAATCCTCTTTGATTTTCAATCAATCCAAAAGTAAATTCACTCTAACTCTAAGATATTGCTTTTGCTGTATTTTGCTGATTTTAATTTTTACTTTTCATCCAAATTCAGGTTAACAGCCAGCCATTGTATGCCTTCATCCATCACATAGCTTTCGAAAAGCAGCAATCCTTGACGAGGGGGACATTGACGACATCTTCCATGAGTTCTATGAGGATTCCAATAAGGAGCGACAAGATGCATTCATAGCAGCTAGCGTACAAAACAGACGGATGTTAAAAACTCTTGCTCGCACGCAGTAGCCATCAACATTGAAGAGAAAAATCCTGCAGCTACTGATATGCATGGACCACGCACCTACCTTGAAACTGTCAAGGAGTTTTATGCAGCAATCTGCATATCGGATGCAATGGATGTGTACATACATGTATATGTAGCTTAGTTCTTTGTCACTGCACTCAATGTCATGTGTTCTTGCGATTGGGGCCCCTGCGATTGCGGCCCCAGCAATCAAGTACGACTATACTCTACAAATAGGACTGTACTCCATGGAGGAAGAAGAAGAAGAAGGATATGTTAATAGACCAGCTATATGTATATATATCTCTATACTTTCAACTCTTCCTAAATCGGATTTGCATAAGTCGAATAATCGCCTAAGTCGAAGGTGCTGTACTAGTCCTTTCTCTTTATTTTCTATTGTTTTGACCTTGCATTAGGAGAAAAAATTCTTGGTCGAAGCAATTTCTTCAGTCCCAACAGATTTGACTTAGGCAGAGTTAACTATATATATTTATATTTGTTTTGTGCAGACCTTGTAAGTTGTAACAAAAGTTGTTTTCAACATCCATTGAAATATGTCCATGCTTCCTAATGCTTGTCCATTGTCGAGCTTTGTGTATCAGTAATAACTAAGTAGTGTTGTCAAATCAATTATTATGCAGTTTTCTGTTTCTAAAATTAGTTTCACTGGTCCAACGCTGTCTCAAGGGCTGGTGCCGAGTACTCTCGACAGTCACTGTTATGAATTTGTTAAGTAACTTCATTTCAAATTGCTGGCAGCATAGTGAAGGCTCGTCAATAGTTCTGCTACTGTAATTCTGTTGAGTGTAGACACTGCAACCTCTTCTACCTTAGTACCTTACCATCACTTTTTGGCAGACTACCCTTCTGTCTTTACACATTTGAGAAATAAATGTTTTCAACCTGCATGTTACAAAAATGAGAATAATATAACAAGAGTTTTCTATTACCTTTTAGCCTGGTGAAAGGAAAGTTATGTGATTTTCATATGTTTTTCCATGTTAGTGATGTCACATAATGATTCAATTGATGTATATACTCAAATTTTTAGTAAACATTGTGAATTGGTGATTGCATAATGAACATGTGAACGGATGACTAGGGCTGGCGGTAGGTGCTATGTTTAGGGTTCATTCAACTCTTTGGCTAAATCAGGATTCTCACCCCGTAATCATATAATGGCTATAAAATAGTTAACTAAAGGTACCGTATTTGATAGTTGCTTATATTATAATGGCCATGGAATTTTTATTTAAAGGTTATTGTATCTCTATTCTAAGTTTTTGCTCATTTTAATGTATAACGATGCCTTGGCATATAGTACTGTGCTACCACTGCTGTGCAGTGTTTACTTTATAGTGTACTGATAGACCAATGAATAAATAAAAGGTAACAGTTAACAAATAATTGAAAAGAATACGTATTTTCATTAATTTTGGAAATGGCTGCTGGTCCTGAAAAAAGGCACCCGGTTCTCTCAAAATGTAAGGACATGGAGCCGCTTTTTCAGATATTCGGCTCACAGTCTGCATTGACTTATGGAAAGGCTTGGACATTTGTAACAAATATGTTCTTCTCGACCACCTGCATTTACTTTTGGTTATTTTTCCCATTTCTCAAAAAAGTCTTACTGGAGCCAGTTATAATAGAAAGGAGTAAAACACTCAATGGTTGAAAAACCAAAGCAAAAACAGAAAACATAATTTGATTAGTCCAAAAGAAGAGCTCAAAATAGCAGGAATATAGTGCTAAACTTTTAAAGACAAAAAAATATTATAAAACAGGTACACACATGTTAATTGCAAAAAATAGCAGGAAAATAATGTTAAGTTTTTAAAGATGAAAAAATAGTATAAAATAAAGTGCAATAAATGGGAAAATAGTAATAAACATTTAAAGACGAAAAATAGTATAAAAATAGGTTAACTTTATGTTATGTCAAGTGCAAGCAGGAAAATAGTGAAATATAAGTATAAAATTATGTTAAGTGCAAAAATAGCAGGAAAATAGTGAACAACTTTTAACGACGAAAAATGATATAAAATAGTTTAACTTTATGTTATGTTAAGTGCAAAAATAGCAGGAAAATAGTGAAAACTTTCAAAGACTAAAAATAGTATAAAAATAGGTTAACTTATGTTATGTTAGGTGCAAAAATAGCAGGAAAATAGTGAAAACTTTCAAAGACAAAAAAATAGTATAAAAATAGGTTAACTTTATGGTTATGTTAAGTGCAAAAATAGCAGGAAAATAGTAAAAACTTTTAAACACGAAAAAATAGTACAAAAATAGGTTAACATTATGTTATGTTAAGTGCAAAAAATAGCTGGAAAATAGTGAAAACATTATAAAAAAGGGAAAAATAGTGTTAAAATAGTGCAGAAAATAGAAATAGCTAAAAAATAGTTTATTTTTTCACTATTTCTTATGAAAATAGTCAAAAAATAGCCACCTTGTTGGGGAAAATGGAAAAATATAAGAAAATAGTGTAGTTTTTAGACTATTTTTTTAAAAAATAGCCAAAAAATAGATCAAGAAATCAAGAAATAGCAAAAAAATATATGAAAAATAGTGAAAAAATATATTTTTCTACTGGTCAAAATGACTGGGGATAGGCCTATTAACAAATTATTTTTACTAAAAATTGAGTTACAAGGTCTTGTTAGTCCATTGACGATTTGTTTTGTTTTTAATAATGTACATGTATAGATATCAATGGAATTTAGATATTTATGAATGTGTACATATTTATTGTTTTGTTGTAGATTTTTTTGACTGGAGCGCCTTTCGATATTCCTAGAGATGCCGTCAAAGAGTATAGGCACCCAGCACTTCTGTCTATCCGCGAGATACACAAGAGTCCAGTAAAAAGACGTGCTACAGTGAGGGGTGTGGTGTCGGAGGTGATTATGAATATCTAAATGTTAATGTTTAGTTTGTTGGAAAAAAATTTGGTGCTGTTAATTACCAAGTTGTTAAATGTCATTGACTTTGTATCTTGGTTATTGTTCGGTGGTTACTGATTATTAGTTATGAGTGTTAATGCAAAGTTATTTATGATTATTGTATTGGCATAGAATGTGTGTAATGAGCAGGGGGGGAAAATGTAACCAACAAGAAAATAAAATTGAAGGATACACAAATTCTATGTGATGAACAGACAGTGCAATGCAAGTTTAGCCTACATACATGTATACATCTTTATAAGCCATAATAATCAACATATTGATTGTGGGCATCACTGGAAAGACAAGACATGATGTTGGCAGTTGTTAGAATGGGGTAGGCCTACTGTAGTATTTGAATCAGATTTATTTTCGAGATGTAGTCAGATTATTTTTAAGTAAGGGTGGGTATATGTTGTGAATCGTTAAAGAATATGATCATTATGTGATGTAATATGTATGAAGGAATTTTGTTGTGAAGTGTATTGAGTTTGTGGGTATGTAGTGCTGGAAACAAAAATATTTGTTTGTGGCAGCCTGGCAGGTATCTTTTGCCTAATTTTATTGGTTAAAATGTATTTTTTGATGTTCATGTGCGTAAATCCAGGGGACGGGGACATGTCCCCCTTACAATTTTGAAGATGGGGGACACAATATCAAATGTCCCCCACAAATTTAGGAATAGGACACACGTACATAATTGTAATATAATAATAATAATAATGATAGGCCACCATTTTTTTAGCTTCACAAAATAGCCCTGTCTTAAAAAAGTAAAATCATGTGGTGTTCCCCCCCCCCAGATTTTGTAATAGATTTGCGTCTCCGTTGATGTTTAATCATGTTTAGATTAATGATTTTGTATATTTATTTTGATAAAGGTGGGAGAAGTTCGGACAGTTAGGGGGGAAAAGCGAGTGAGAAATATTCTACTCAAAGACGGAGAGGATTCAATCGGCGTTAGTCTGTGGGAGGAGCATACCGGTGTAGCAGTAACAGTTGACCAACGGGTTGAGGTGACACCCGTTGTAGTATCTGAGTTTAACAGTCGAAAGCGTTTAGAATCAACTGCCACAATGAAGCTACAGGTATGTTTAAATGTATTGTAAGAGTTTAATTTGTGTTAAATTTGTGTTTTAATTGTTTTTAGTTAATTTTTGCTTTGATTTATAACTTTACTATACTGTCTTTAAAGTGATACTTGAGTGTTGGTAGTTGATGATTTTTTTAAACGTGAGTGTTTTGGTTGGTTTTGAATCTATGTGAAAGTACTGATTCCCTCCCAAGTGGTCGTATACTTCATGTATCATCTTTTTTCGTCCTCTGGCTTGGCGGCGATCCACTCTGCAAATATTCAAGGGTTAACATTTTCCCATGTATGCATATCTGTGTGTGCACTCTGTCACGCACAAGTCACAGTCGAAAGACGATCATGATTTTTGCATGAAATTGACTCTAAACTGATTAATTATGATTTGTTTTGACATCATTGAAGCATGACTAGTCGTTTATTATTTGTTTTTATGATCAGATCCCAGTTTCAGTCACAAAAACGGACCTTTACCAGTACTCAAGTATCACTTTAAGTTTGAATATTCATTTGTTATTTTTATATCACTTACATTCATTTTTTGTCTCGCCTGCGTAGCAAAAAGCGAGACATACATGTAGGCGCCGCTTTTCCGGTGACGGCGATGGCGGCGGCGACGGCGTCAACATCAAAAACTTAACCTAAGGTTAAGTTTTTGAATTTTTGATATAATTTTTAAAGTATAAGTTCTTAGTCAATGAAACTTTGACTATAGGGTAATCAAGTATCCCCAATCATGTGAGTAGAATTTCAGATCACAAAGTCAAGGTCAAAGGTCATTTGAGGTCAACAGACTTGGACTATGTTGTGGCATCAACATCTTGAAAATGCTTCTTCTTCGTTATTTTTAAACCGATTTTGATTCTGATTATTTCATATGATAGGGCTAGGAGAGGGATTTAAAATAACTACACAGAATCGTGAAAATTCATTATCTATGCTAATTTATGCCAATTTATTCGAAATCACAAAAAAGGCCTTTTCTCCTTCATTTCTCAACCGATTTTGATTTAGTTTGCTTTATATCGTAGAGCTAACTTTGGTAGACTAACCTTCTACACAGAATTTTGAAATTGTTTTCCATTAATTAATAATGGTAATTTATGCAAATTTATTCCAAAAATAACAAAAATTGCTTCTTTTCCCTCATTTCTTGACCGATTTTGATTTGGTATGCCTTATCTGGTAGAGCTAAATTTGGAACACTAAACTTCTACACAGAATTGTGAGATTTTGCTCCATTGATTATTTATGGTACTTTATGCAAATGAAATGAAATTATGTCCCTTCCAGGGCATCAAATTTTTATTTTTTGACCAGTTCAAAAGTGTACCACATAACATTTACGATATTTGTTGCGAGATGTGGATGAGCGCTACGTCATTGACGTTCTGGTTTATCATATTGAATTGCGTTATGCAGGCGAGACCGCTGAGAGCGTTTCCCTTGTTTGACATAAGTTTACTTTTTTACTGCATATTATATTTACTCTTTTACTACACACAGTCTTATTAATAGTTACTGCCATCATGTTTAAGTTATTGTTGTTACCCAGCAGCATTTTATATTTGTTTGTTATTATCTCATTAAAGTGACTTGGTAACATTGTTGAAGGTTGATAAAAAAAAATTGCTTAATTTTTGTATATAATGTTACTTACTATATTCCTTCTACTGTACTAACCCTCTGACATGCAAAAAATCTATATCTAGACTATATAAATATCTGTTGTTTTTTTGAAAGGTCGATATATGACACCCCTCTAACAGTGATTAACAGTAAATTCTCCCAACCATTTTTTGAATTTTCCCCAACTGTTTTTCTGTGAAAAAAAATACATAAAACAGGCTATAAAAAATCTGTCAACACTTACATGTCCGGAATGGAATGTAGAGCCATTTTATTGCTTTGTGACGATTTCCAATTACCTAAAATGTAATTAAATTGTAATAATATAGTTGGGAAAATTGAGGAATCGATCAGATCAGTTTTGTCCTATTTGTACAATGAATAATGGTCCATTTTCACTCAAATTTTTAGAGTATCTTTAATTGTACATCTAGCATTGAAGTCACTACCTTAACACCACTATCTCTCATCTTAACATTGTTACCAAGTCCCTTTAAATATTTATGGGATGTATGGCTATGGTCTTGCCATGTCTATTACCATGCACTTACTTTATTTTGACTGTTTATGTTTCTATTTGAGATTTATTCAATTATAATCTTGTTATTGTCCTGTTGGAACAAAGTTTGTGAGGGGACTATGAAATGGGCTTTGAGTTTGTACGCATGTGTGGTATGTGTTTGTGTCTCCGTTTGTCTGTGTGGGTGTGTAATTTGCTTTTTCTATGTCATTTGTGGCTGATTTTGTTTGTTTTATCTGATAGGGTTTGGTGGGGGTAGGGGGGGGGGGAGTTATATTGAAATTGGTTAATTATGCTAATTTATTCAAAATCAATGAAAAAATGCTACTCCTCTTATATTTTTGAAGGGATTTTGATTTTGTTATTTTTTTTCAGGGTGCTTGAAAACTTCAAACTGAAATCAAGCAAAACAAACAGTAAATTTTTGGTGGTCCATGGTCATCAAGAGATTGGGGTGGGTTAGTAGAAGTAATGTTGTTTGAGTACTGTCAAACTGGCTATACATGCTCTTTGAGTAGATGGGAACAAGGAGTTTTGAGTAAGGTGTTGCATAATTTGGTGTGTGGCAGCATCTACAACAAAAGACATATATTCGAAATGACTAATAACTAAGTTGGAAAGTGTTTTATATAGACCTAATGCTATTTTCAATCAGCGGCAAAC
The DNA here is from genome assembly GCA_037976565.1 of Mesocentrotus franciscanus. Classification (NCBI taxonomy): domain Eukaryota; kingdom Metazoa; phylum Echinodermata; class Echinoidea; order Camarodonta; family Strongylocentrotidae; genus Mesocentrotus; species Mesocentrotus franciscanus. The sequence continues at coordinate 318,463 of CP137674.1, forward strand.
TGAGTAGTGAGAAGTGATGAATTAATCAATTTTACGAAAACTGGAAGCTGTAGAAAACCTAAGGAGGAACCATGTCTTGAGAGGAGTGCCTAAACATTTTGTTATCGGTTTTAACTCTGTGATATTTTTTTTTATCAAACATGGCCCTCCCAAGAAATTTAGGTTTTATATGTTGTTGGAATTTCCTGTTAATTTTTTTTATTTTATTGTAAAACACGAGCTATTAGTCATTGAAGGGCAAATTATACCTTTGTTGTCAATGAGAAATGGCAAAAAGGAACCATTATGATATTTTAAAGGTAACTGAATACTAGCCAGATATGTCTTTTTTCAGCCACAATTTCAGATGGGAACAAAAAAAGAAGTTAATGAACTTGGCAAAATGTGTCGAGAAAGTTAAATGGAGTACTATACATTTAGTGGTTTGAACTAATTGTGTGACAGCCAGGTGGTGGAGGCGTCTTAGTCGACTGCACAACAGTCGAATTGCTCTAGTTATATTATTAGGTGGGAATTTTGGGAAAGGGAGCTGAATTTTTGAGTTTTTGTTGTTTAGCTTTAATTAATTGCATGAGTTAATTAACAAGTTTTTTTCTCCCAAAAAAGTTGAAATTATTTCATTGTTTGGTGGTTTAGGGGATCTGATATATTTGTGCTATATTTTGGTAAGCCACAAATCTTGAGGGCTGGGAGGAGTGTTGCGTGTTTGGGTTTTACCCCTGGCTCATAATGCTTCCTCCTTTTCCGAGAGTGAATGGCGTATGCCCCAATGTCACAGTTGATTGCATATCGTCAGTGATTTGGGGTGCGCCATTACGGATTCCCTACCTGTTTGACAGTCGTTGCTTTTGTTGTTACTGTTCGTGTTACAAGTCATTGTTGAAGACCTTGTTTACTTTTAATCAAGGTGAGTTGTATTCCGTTATTTATATTTTTTTTAAAGTTTATACTAACTATTTATCATAATTGAGACATAAAAAGTCAACAGTTTTTAGTGAATCTGTAGACTAAAGCATCTCGTGATATTGTTTGATGATGATTTGTGTTTGGATTGCGTGTTTTTTGTTGTTGTTAGGATTGATTTGTAATAGTAATACACACAATTATAGATTTTGTCCTATTTTACAGTATGTTTTTAAACTTTTTATATCAGTTTGCTTTTGATTGTTTTATTTTTCTATGTATGAGAATGTTTATATTACTTGTTTGAATTGGTCAAAGTTTTATCATTTGTGGAAAAAGAAAGGATGAAAAGTTATAGGTAGGTTAGAAGTATTTATTGATGGTGTTAACTGTTCAAGGCTGGTGACAAAGATTATTATGAATGAGGAAATTTAGAATCTAGGTTTGTGTTTTGTAGATATAGAAAATGTAATAAGTGCTAGTAAGAATATTACAAGTAAAGTAAATGTAGATATTTGTAAAGCAACCGTTTTTTAAATTTGTATGTTTTGGATTTGGCAGAAGGTCTATCATAATATCTACATGAATAGCCTCTAGAATTCTTTAGCCACTTCTCTGTAAATGCACTCTACTATACATTACATGCACATTTTTTGATGTTTTAAAATGATAGGGTGATTGGGTGGTATATAGACGTTTTGATTGGTTTAGTGTAAATATGATGAATGAAGATAGATTGGTAATGATAATATAATTTAAACTGTTAAAGAGGTATTATCAGATGTGAAGAAGAAGGTTGATTATTTTGAATGAATACATTTACATGTACATAAAAGTCCTTTGTTACCTGTAGGTGTTTTTATACATGTATATAGTGGCATCTAGTAAGTACATTACTTGTGTTTAATTGTTAAGTTATTTATTAATGTTGTATTGGTGTTTTTTTAATTTTTTTATTTGCAGATGGTTATTTGCAACGCAGAGTTTCAAGGAATACTGATGGCTGTTTCCGATGATGAGTATGTAGATTATTATTTTTAATAAGTTGAGAATATGACCAGGTTGAAAAATGTACAGCTTTTAAATTTGAATGTTTCATGTTTATAGAATTGTGGATAGGTTTGTGAGTTTGTAAGTGTAATGTTAGATTGAGGATTCTGGATTGGAGGAGTTTGAAGTAATATTACCAATACAAATGTGTTACATGTACATGTACAATGTATGTTTGTGAGATAATGATTAATGCAATATAGAGATGTTATGACAGGCCTTCTGTAGATACTGTTGTTGACAAAAGGGCATTTTTAGCTCACTTGATCCAAAGGGTCAAAATGAGCTATTGTTGTTGTTGCATCCGCGTAATCGACGAGAGAAGAGGGCGATATTGCTGATATGGTCTGATATTGCACTGTTTTTTAGTACAGTGAAATATGGCAAAAGTGGCGAAATTTCCCGGAAGAAGGGCAATATGGTTTGATACGGCCGCAATCACACTAAAGACAAAAGAGCAAGCAAAATCACAATTTTATTTTACTGCTAAAATGCCTCATATGAATGATAATAGTAGATGTAATCGAGAAGATATTGCTCCTGACACCCATTGGAAATTATTCTGTTTTGACAAGAAAAATATTGGGATTTTAGTACACCTAACATACAAGTGTAAGATTATTAGTGGACTGGAGTCGTCTATTACATTCTGCCATGCCACAAAATGCTTCGCTCCATACAGTGACATGCATTATAACATTTTATGCAATTTACCTACATGTATGTTGTCCCATGAAAGTACCCAGGACTAAAAGTAAGGAAACTTGACTTTGATTGATTATATTTTGGTTATATCATAATAATATCTGTGATGTTTGCTACATGTATCATTGTAAAGCTTGAACAATTTTCTATCCAACAGTATCATATTTGATATGATTTGTCAAAAGGGGCATGTGCAGGGCAAGTAAATGGGGGTGTAGGGTGGGGTTGGAGAGGGAAGTTGCAAAATTGATTTAATTGTGGAAAAATATAGGAAAACAACTTTCTCTTGAGAGGTCTTCGAGCCTGTACATCCCTTGCTGATTGTCATAAGTCCCGTAGCTAATTCTGCTTACCGTAATTAACCTGTCTTTGTCATTCGTGGTGGATTTTGGGATATCCAGATTGGGGGCGGTCTTTGACAAAGCCAGTGTCTTGGAATTGTGTTTTAGGTTGGATATGGTGCTTTTACTGACACCAAACATCCTTATAGGGAAACCCATTTTGTATTTGCCTTATTGAGATTTGTCATTTTGGGTTTGATGCAGTTGGAAGACAAGTAACCACTAAGTGAACAATCACTCACCTCAATTAATAAAACACAGCAAGGAATTTTTTAACAATGAGAATGTCTGTGGAGACCCCACTAATCCAATCATTATAAACACATTAAAGAAAAGTTACATTGTTGTGTTGAGATGACCTTTCAATGTTGAGATGTCTTTTAAAAGTTGAGGTTTATTTGGCAAATAATTTTGAATTGAAATCCTTTAACAATTTGTTTAAGGACGATCAAGTATACTGAAAACCAAACTATTGCTAATTTTGTAACATTTGGATTTTGGCCCTTTTAACATTTAGGCCATGTGCACACGCCCCATTCAACAAATTATATCAAGTCAGGTTGGTTTGATAGGGAAATATCCAATCTTTAAAATGATACTCAAGCCAACCTACATGTACATGTAGTTGTGATTTTATAGAAATTGATCGATCAAAGTTGAGTTTTGTTACTATTGTGGTGGGTATAGACTGCGGTTTGTAGGTTGTGAATGTTATTGCGTACATGTATCTTAATTGCAAGTGCTATTGTGAATTGATTTATACATGTAGGCAGTGTAAGGAAGAAATTCAGTTAGGAAATTGTGCATTGTAGGTTAGGGATTGAAATTGTATTGAAGATCTAGGATGAAAATGATAGATTAAGTAAGTGTAAGGTAAGTGTTTGGGTACAATGGGAAATGGTTTGTATGAAAACGAATTAAAGTTGTAGTCAAAGGTTAATTCAACTAAAACCGACCGTCTAAAGTCAAAACCTGTTTTTAATTTAAACCGTTTTCAGGTTTTACTCAAGATGAAGGAGAAACATTGTTGAAGACTTTTACACATGGGTAAAATTGATCATGACCACCATCAAATCATGATAAAAATCATTATTGTTGAGTCACATTTTGAAAGATAATGAGTGGAAATCGGCTTGTTAGTACTACAAACCCCTTGTACTAGTGAAGAAAATGAACACTTTGATGTTTAATTGAAGCAGATTGATACAAATCGGATGAAAAATATGTCTCAGAATTGGATATACATGTAGGTTGACCGAAAACCGACCGGTTTTGGAGGGAGGATAACTGTTTTTTTCTTCTTAAATTACTGAAAAACTACAGCCCTAAAACTTATTATATATTATTGTTTGTGTCTTTTTTCCATTGCTAACGCAGGTACAAGATCCCTTATGAGCTTATTCTCTTGGACGATGGAGACGAGCGTGTGCTAACAGTAAACCAGAAGAGTTTATTGGTTGACATCGACCTATCAAGGCTTCCATGCTCTGTCAAAGGAGAGGTTGAAAGTGAGGGATTGAAGGAAGTTGTTGTTAAGTTGGAGAAGATGTTGGATTGAAGTGTGGGTTAGGTGGTATATGGGGAATTTTGTGTGTACACCCTGTATGTGTTAAAAGGTACAAAGTTAGGAACTGATGAGAAATAGGAGAATTTTTGTTAACAGGTAGTATGTGTTTTAGTTATATTTAGTGGGTATTTTTGTGTTGAAAGAGAGGAACTGGTAGGGCTGAGTGTATTTGATCGAATCAATGAGTAATTTTCAAGATTAGATAAAGAACATAACAATTTAGCAAAATGTTTATAATGTAAGATTAGGTCAAGAAGATGTTTTTATTGTTTTATCCTTCCTGAATCAGAATTGAGCTTTGATTTTAGGTCAAGAAGATATTCTCATTGTTTTATCCTTTGTGAATCAGAATTGAGCTTTGATTTTATGCATGATATTATGTAAATAACGGGCAGGTTGTTTATTTTAAGATGCTTGCAGTGGTAAAACATGTTTGTCTTGATTACCCGTCTCAAACGACCTCCCCAAAACAATTACCCATAATTGTACCATTTATGTGTTATTTACATTTACATTTACAGCGAGGTGAAGTTACAGTATCTCGAAATTGATGGGGTTGTCATGGAAATGAAGATACATGTACATGTAATCATGTGGAAGTGTAAGTCAAATCATGGACTCATATTTCATCATACAATTGGTATTTCTTATGTGAAGCATTTGCGAAGCTCGAAACCTAAATACTTTACCCTGTGATTTGATATGAAAGCATTCAAGGGGAGCCATCTAGGATTTGAGTGTTGCCATGGACTGGAATGGGAAATGAATTCATTGACTAAAATAATCTTGGAATAGTAGTATTACTCATCAGACATGGAACAAAACTACATTTTATCCTATGTTTTGATATATGCAGATTAATAGCAGTTGTCTTGCACATTTGATACGGCTGCCATGGTGATATGCAAAAATTGACATTGTAAACAAATTCATTGAACTAAATTCCCTCAAAATAGTGGTTTTCCTGTTCCATTTAGCTCGCAAATGTCGATTTAATATTTTACCATATGATTCAAATATGCAAATGTGGTGGCCATCTTTGATCTGAGAGTGTTGCCTTTATTGATACAAGAAGTGGCATTACTTTTCAGTTTAGCCTTAAGAGGTCACACCACTTAATCCATAGTACTCTGAGGATTTTGTGTTCCTACTCCAATTTTGTGGTTCCCCTACACACTATAGTCTGTATAATTTGATGAATTAAAGTGGTTAATTCAAGTAGTTACCCTTGAATATTGATTAAAATCTGTACAAAACACTTTGGACTGTATATGGGTGCAATTTGATGTAAATTTGACGCTTTTTCGGTGTGGTGGATTGATATTTTGACCGGTGTGTAGTCAAGCCACATGTCAGCCTTTGATAAGGTAAAATAAGTAGGAAAATCATTAAATCTCCTTGATCAGAGGGTAGCAACAAAATTTGGTGGCAAATCTATAATTTTTTCGAACATTTTTGAGCTTTTGTTAGGTTGTGGGTCAAACCACGTCAAATCACCTGAAATTCAGGCAGTTGTTAACCGGGCCCCCTTTAATTTTGCTCAAATTTGCATCAAATGTTCCCCCAAGTAACTCATGGTATGTATTGAAAAGTCTGAAAGTAGTCCAAATTGAGAGCCGAAGATGGACTGGTTTGTACACAAGCCTATGGAGATATATTTAGTGGTGTGGTACCTTCATGGGTCAAAACTGGCATTTGATCCTATGCTATAACATGCAAATTAGGGACATGCAGTTTGGATTTGACACAGTTGTCGTGGTAATATGACAAACCTGGTATTGTAAGTAAGCATCTTGACCCAAATTACCTCTCAATTTTTGTGCTATTCGTTATCTTTTTACGATCCAACATGTTTGAATATCAGATTTAACATTTTACCTTATGTTTGATATATGCAAATGAGAGGTGGCCATCTTGGATTTTAGAGAGTTAGATTTATGATGGATGCATAATTATGCATCATAGATGATTTTTTTAGTTACATTGCCTTAGAAAAGCAATATGACTCATACTTTTAGTCTTTTTGAAGCAAACTCAAGATTGCTCAATCATTGATATTCAAATTAGGGGCAGCCATCTTAGATCTATGAGTGTTGGTAAGGTGATATATATAAATTACCATCAGTAATGAAATTACTGAAAAGCATAAAGTCCAAAAAGTAGTTTTAGTCATCATTTTAGTCTTCCTGGATTAATATATTGTTTTAATCCTATGTTTTATATACCGATCTGGCTTTTTGTTAATTATGTTAATTACGAAAATTGCTCAAGGGTGGCAAGGTGGCAACCAAGGTGAATTTTGTTATATATCCATCTCGAATATGAATCGATCAAAAAACCTGAGAGTTCCTGGTCCACAATTTTTTTACACGATTAAGTATTCATTAAAGGGAAATGAAGTTGTGACATGAGTGTGCTCTGAATGAATGCAGAAGAATAAACACAAACTAAACAGTTAAACTTTGATTGAAATCAGCCAATCTGATAAAGAGTTATGATTTTTTTAAAGTTTATGTACGGTAACAATTTTTATGGGGGATTCTTAAGTTGGTAATTCTGGTAGCATCTGTAATGTAAGAATGGATGACTGTTTATTGGTGTTGTACAGAAGCGTGCAAAAGATAAATTACATAAAATAGTACTTGAAGAATCAGCATAATTCTTTTAGTAATAAAAGAATTGCTTGCAGAATTGATGTAGAAATGTGATACTCAAATAGTAAGTTAAATTTTGATGAAAATGGGTGGGGGGGGGGGAGAGAATGTGTAATTATGTGTACAAAACCAATGGAGAGTTGTCCAGTGTTACATCATAGATGCTGGTGGAGTTGCCAACTTAATGATCTCCCATATTAGGGATTTAATTTTTAATTACATGTTTAATATTTATAACTCTTAAACAGATTGTCTGATTTTGATGAAAGTTTGTTTACTTTTTGTTATTTTTCTGCAGTCACTAAAAGCACATTAATATCTGAGTTTATTGTTGTAATGAGTTTCAATCATGCATCAGTAGTTCTAGATATCTGTAGACGATTTGTGTTTAGTACTGAAGTGTTTTTTTTTTTTGGTACTTACATAAAAAAATGCTTACATTTAAAAAATTAATTATGTGTACAAAACCAATGGAGAGTTGTCCAGTGTTACATCATAGATGCTGGTGGAGTTGCCAACTTAATGATCTCCCATATTAGGGATTTAATTACATGTTTAATATTTACAACTCTTAAACAGATTGTCTGATTTTGACGAAAGTTTGTTTACTTTTTGTTATTTTTCTGCAGTCACTAAAAGCACATTAATATCTGATTTTATTGTTGTAATGAGTTTCAATCATGCATCAGTAGTTCTAGATATCTGTAGACGATTTGTGTTTAGTACTGAAGTGTTTTTTTTTTTGGTACTTACATTAAAAAAATGCTTACATTTAAAAAATTAATTATGTGTACAAAACCAATGGAGAGTTGTCCAGTGTTACATCATAGATGCTGGTGGAGTTGCCAACTAAATGATCTCCCATATTAGGGATTTAATTACATGTTTAATATTTATAACTCTTAAACAGATTGTCTGATTTTGATGAAAGTTTGTTTACTTTTTGTTATTTTTCTGCAGTCACTAAAAGCACATTAATATCTGAGTTTATTGTTGTAATGAGTTTCAATCATGCATCAGTAGTTCTAGATATCTGTAGACGATTTGTGTTTAGTACTGAAGTGTTTTTTTTTTGGTACTTACATTAAAAAAATGAAAGTGATTTTTAGATATGTTTAAATAAATGAGAAATTTAATATCAGTTTTATGTATGACCAAATCAATCTGAAATATGTACACGATGAAAAATGTTTTAAAAATCATATGGTTGTAATTTGATATAATTGTGACAGTTTTACAAAGTTTAAACATCATTGTTTTGTTTTATGGTAATTGATTTGTGAAGCAGTTTTGAGTTAAATATTTTGGATAACATCAAGATTAGTGTTTATTTGTTTCTTGTGTTTTGGATAAAAGTAATTATGTTGGATGATTTATCTGATGTAATTATAGTGTAAAACAGATTGATGTAATGGTGGCTAATAAAAATATATATTTGTTTGAAAAAAATATTACATTGACTTGTGAATATGGATTGAAGTGTTGTAGGAATTGTAAACAATTTGGTTTGATTAGATTTGAAGTGGTCACGAAATGCTCAACCTGTTAGTTAATTTACATGTGTGGAAAACAAAATTGTGCTGGGGGCAGTCGCCAGTGAGAATAATATTTGTAAACATCTGTATAAATGAAAACAATATGGCTGATGCCTGATGGAGTGAGCCTAGCTGATATCATATTCAACCTCATTTTAAAGTTGATATGTGATTATTGATAGCACAATCCATGTCACAATGGAATGTTTTGTATAGCTGTGTGAGGTATGAAAACAAATCTATTGCATATACAGAGGGAGGCAGAGCAAGAGAGGGAGAGAGAGAGAGAGAGAGAGGGTGAAAGAGTAGAGAGAGAGGAGAGAAAGAGATGCAGAGGCAGAGCAATTAAGAGAAGGAGATGGGCAGACCAATAGCGGGGAAGGAAAACAGAGCAGGAGAGAGATTCAATGAAGAACGATCGATGCATTCAATATTTCCAGCACTTAACAGAGTTTAATATTTATTATATAGAGAAAGAGAGAATAGACATGTGAACAATATATTGGTCCATTGAATGGACGCAAACATTGCATATACCTGGGCTTATTAACTGGAAAAAAATATAAACGTGTGGGAAGGAGACTAGCATCATACAAGGATTCAGATTTCCCGTAGGGTTGTACGCACACTATTGACATTGCTCTCCCAGAAATATAACACGCAAAATTAAGCATTTTATTACATTTGTTTGTGATTATATATATATATCGTGTTATATAGTAGTCGAAGAAAATGATTAAAAAAAAAAAACGAAAGCCCCCAAAAAAAAAAATTCTCCGAATTTGATCTCGAGTCATTGAATAGGAAGTCGGGTGCTTTGACCCGATGGACCAAGTAAGTCGCGCTGCCATTATATGTTATTTAGAGTATATATATTGCACTTTGCACATGCGAACGCGCACAGCCTTCGCTGCGCGCGAACGCATAAATGACCACCATACCAATACAAAAACGTACACAATTGGACGATTTCTTCAGATTTGTACGTCCGTATAGTGCATAGATCTACGACGTGTGCATAACTACAGTAGCCTAGCGCTTAGCGCAGCCTGCCTACATACATGTTACAACTTATCTATGTAGACCCTACTGACTTTTGCTTCTGGACTTGTCTTGGAGTTGTTACTTTTAACAGGGAGGTGCTTTTAATAATTTGACCGTGTTTGAAGGTGTAAGTATTTTAGGATCATGCTGATATAAAATAAAGTAATATTAGTTAATGTTTGAATTTAAAACCATAATCTTAGTCTAGATCTAACTAAGTTAGTAGTACTAGTAGGGTGTCTGATCGCGCACTCGGTTTTGTGTGCTAAAATCCTTCCATAGAGATTGCACACACCCCTATGCAGTCTAGACTATGTACATTGTGCGCTCAAGAAAAATTGATCAATGCTTGTATTACCAAATTGAGATTCAAACCAATAGGCCTATACTGCTCGTGATCCTGAATGTGAAAATCAATAAATGAGGTGTCATATGAAAGAGCAGGTTTTTCTTCATATTCCGCAAAGTAGCCTTAACTTAAGTTAAGGGCTCCCTGGAAATGTTTGTTATGATATGTTAATATTCCAGACCAGGAGCCTTAAGTCTTAACTGGGTCCCATACGGTACTCCATAGGCATAGTAGCACTGCACGGAGAGGTATGTAAACAAACCAAATCACACCTTCCCGCACCCGACCAATATCGGACAGTGGCCTTGATGAATGTTATGTGACTTGTAATCGTAATTACCTCCGGAATATCATAATCGGAGGTAAAAATAACGAAATAAGAGCCAATTTTTTACCAGACCGATACAGCTTAGCTCCTTTTCACGTGTAGCGTGTGACTTTACGATCTCTACACAATGGTGTTGACCTCTGACTGGCACTTCCGTGATTGTGCTGCTTCCGTATAATGCGCTGTATGAGTGTTATTGAGGTTTTTATGCAAGTTTTTTTTCAAACCCTCTCTGCTTAGGAAAACCATAAGGATCACCCTTTTTCAATTTTTCTGCCGACATAGCAACTTTTTCGGAAAAATTTGATATTTTAGGGACAAATTTGGGGGATGTTTTTGGCATGCATGATCAAAGTGGTAGTAGTGTGTCTACATGCGAGTAATGTATGCATTATCAATGAAAATCTGTCACAGTGCAAAATAGGTTTTTCTTAGCGTGCGGTCGATTTATGGCGCCATTCGAATGACGGGGTAGTTACTCTACCACTTTTTTGTCCATTCTGGACAAAAATTGGATGAATATTGCCTAGATTTTGGGGGGCTGTATCTTTTGATAGAAACATCGGTGAGCCTTGAAATTTGAAATGTTTTTTTTTGAGTAGTTGATTTTTTCAATTTAATATCCAACCATGATGGGGAAAATCAATCCAAAAGGGAAAATTGAAAAATCGTCTGTTCAGACACCCTAAACTAAGTCTTAAGACAGGCCAATTCTTAATACTACTATTACTAGGCTTTAGCATCCAAATCAGTAAGGAAACTGAAATCCTGGTCATGAGCACACATAGGGTCGGGATAGCCCCGAACGGGACCCTGCAATTTTTGTGTTGTGGCGATCCGACAGCTAGCTGCAGCTGGTGTAAAATTGATCCGTGTAAGTTAATAAACAATTAATAAAGTGAAAATTGATAATACTTGCCAAGTATGTCCCCTTATTATTACAACACACAAACTTTAACAACTTATCAAAATGTTGAACAAAGGTAGATTTTCCTCTCCATTCGTTCCCTACAGAGAGTTGTTTTTTTTTTGTCCTTTTGCAACACGATTTGCTTCGATTAGAGCAGCCAAGTTTATGCCTGACAATACACCATTTTGTTTACTATGAAACCCAATGCTGCAATGCTTTGCACGCGTTATATATGCCATTGTGTAATTCTCACAGTTTGGAGTAATCCTAGAAAACGTCACAATTACCCACAAGTCATTGCGAAGCTCATGAATATGGCGCTGCCAGTACTAGCAGACGACGCTGAAAATAAGGAATTTGATGTCTCTTTGTGTTGCTATTCTGTTTACATCGTGAGGGTTTGCGGGAGGTAGGTGTTAACACCATATTCAATCTCCAGTCATCCGTCAATTATTTGCAGTGATATGTGAAGACCGCGGGGAACTGCCAAAAAAAATAAACGGTCAACAGGGTTGTGAACGCAAATGAACACGGTCCATTTGAAATTGCCATGACCGCCACAACAAATTTAACATGTTTAATTTTTGAAGCGGTTCCTGGCAGTATGCACGGATCACTCCGGATTAGGGCTGTAGTATTCCAGTTATTCCAAAAACGTTTATCCTCCCTCGAAATCCGTTTGGTTTTTGGTTAACCTATACCGAATTGTGAGACATATTTTTAATCTGATATGTATCAATTTGCTTGGATTAAACACCAAAGTGTTTATTTTCTTTAGTGGTACAAGGGTTTTGTAGTACTATAAGCCTAATTTCATTCATTTCCTTTGAAAATGTGATTGAACAATAATGATTTTTATCAATTTGATGTTGGTCATGATCAGTTTTACCCATGTTTTTAAAGTATTCAACATTATTTCTGCTTCATCTTGAGCTAAAACCTAAAAATGGTTACAAATTGAAAACCGGTTTTGACTTTAGACGGTAAGTTTCAGTTTGGTTAACCTTTTGACTACAGCTTTACTGCGGATGAGTGACGGATCAATGGGGATTGAATACGGTCAGGCGCGTACGCAGGAATTTTTCAAGGGGGTTTTAACATTTATAAATCGGGCCGAAAATTTCGCAACGACTCAGCCCGCCGCTGAATAAGCGGGGGTAAGAGGACACTTTTTTTTTTTGTGGTCCCCAAAAAATCGCAACGACTCAGCCGACCGCTGAATAAGCGGGAGGGGGGATAAGAGGTCACTTTTTGTGTGTTTTTTGTGTGTTTTTGGGTCCCCAAAAATCGCAACGACTCAGCCAACCGCTGAATAAGCGGGGAGGGGGTGGGAGGGGTAAGAGGACACTTTTTTTTGGGGGTCTCGAAATTTGAAAATTTGACATTTGGCTCCGTTGGGGGGAGGGGTAAGGTCATCTTTTTAGGTCAGCCATGGGAATATTTTTTTTTTTTTTTTTTTTATAATTAAAAAAAAAAAGAAAGGAAGGGTTTTTTTTTTTTTTTTGGGGGTTTACACACATAAAAATACCAAAGGGGTTGAACCCCAAACCCCTGTGTACGCGCCTGAATACGGTGTTAATGCCTAAAGCAGACCTGCCAACCAGTACGATTTAGTCGTATTTAGTACGATTTTTAGAAGCAAATACGACAGTACGATTTTCTTTAATAAAATACGATTTTCAAAAAAAAAAAAAAAAAAAGCGATATTTTTTGTTTGTTTTGTAAATTGATATTTTGTGGGTGCGTCCGCCATTTTCAATGGCAAAATGTCCATTCTGTCCTGTAAAGTATCTTACAAGCATCTCACATCGGCAATTTTGGGGATGTTCATTGGTTTATCGAACACACCAGTCATGACGAAATCATGCATATTCAACCAATGATCAATAAAAAAATTCTTCCTGTAGGTAGAAACTGTAAGAGGCATTGATCCGCGTAACAATCCGTGTTTATTTTCAAGAATACAACTTTTGTCAGTAAAATACAACTTTTGGGACTAAAGAATACAGTTTTTGAACTCCAGAGGTTGGCAGGTCTGCTAAAGCCCCATTTACACATTGACAATTGAAACAGCAATTTATGGCAGTTTTACATTCCGCCATGGTCAACGAGCAATGCCTAAAGCCCCATTTACACATTGACAATTGAAACAGCAATTTATGGCAGTTTTACATTCCGCCATGGTCAACGAGCAATGCCTAAAGCCCCATTTACACATTGACAATTGAAACGCCAATTTATGGCAGTTTTACATTCCGCCATGGTCAACGAGCAATGCCTAAAGCCCCATGTACACATTGACAATTGAAACAGCAATTTATGGCAGTTGTACATTCCGTCATGGTCAACGAACAACGTTTTGACACATTAGTTAGGTTGACACAGTACTTGCTAAACTTAAGAATTAGGTTAAAAACTTAATCATCTACAATTAGGTTTCTAATCATCAATGATTAGTGCCGTATAGATGCACTAAAAAATTAGCAATTTTTAAGTTTAGTTGAAAATTCAGACTCCAAAATTTCTTAGAGTTTACGCTCAATTCACGAGCAGCGGGGGGTGTGCAGTCTATCATTAGGGACTTTTAGATTGAGTGGACGAGAACACGACGAACGCCGACTGATCATGCGTGTCAACGTACTTAACTGCCCATGTTGACTACAATTAGAAATCTTTTAGATTGCACTCGACGATATACATGCATGTAGGAAGTAACACTATGAACATCACGGACAAAGAAAGAAGATAAAATATACAGTTCCTCATTCTACCCTCAACAGAAGAACATCCATTCACTGCTATTATGTAAAAATGTGTAGAACAGGTGAATATGCATGTGACACCTGTTCTACACATTTTTACATAATAGCAGGAAGGGATGTTCCTTTGTCTACCTGAGGAACTGTATATTTTATGCGCACGCGGCATACTAGTACCTTGAGCATGTAAAGGCGCTATAAAAATACCAATATGTATGTATGTATGTACTAGAGTTAGGAAAATCAAGGTTGACGCATTCTCGATCGCCGACTGAGACGACGTAACGCATGCGCAGTGCCTTGAAATGACGTCACACGTTGCAGTCAAAGCTGTAGACGTGCAAATCTAAAAGTCCCTATTATCCCGTGTGGACGTAATTTATTCAATGAGCTCCACGATTAGCGTGACCTCTCCGTCAACCCTCTGTGTGTCCCTGTAGCTGGGATTATCTCGGCACTTCCGGCCAATGATTGATTGGGAGGGTTGCTTAAAAACTTAATCTTAAACATAAGTTGTTGTGTGGACGCTCGTTATTATTTATGGGGTAAGCTCTTATTGATGATTGATGATTGTCGATGATTAGGTACTGTTTAAATGTAACTATTGTAGGACATTAGAGGCCTGCTGTTGTGGAGGAACGTGGGACAGATTTATTGCTTTAAAGGTAGGCGTGAATTAGATCTCTAAATTTGAATCTTACAACAACAACAACAACAAAAAATTTATACAATTTTGATAATAGCTAGGTAGCTTCCAAAGAATGAATGGAATCTTGATACATATTTGTACTGCCTTCATGCTATCTGAAAGAAAAGTATCAGGTTGGATAATTAATGTAGGTGACCTTTGGGAAAAATCAATTCTAGCATATTAATTTAGCATGAAAAGTGCATACGGTAAGTAGTGTTTTGTCAAGCCCAGGGCCTCGTTGCATAAAACTATTGTATCTTAACAATTTATGGTATCTGTGCAAACTATGGTTATTACCATAGCAACACTGCTTGATAGCTAATCAATATCAAGAAATCAATGGTATTTACCATAGTTTGTAGAGATATCATTAATTGTAAAGATACGATAGTTTTATGCAATGGGGCCTTGATGGTTGATATGTATGACATACTGAATTGTTATAATGAGGTTGGACTGTATTATGAAATGTTTGAGTGACATCAAAGTATGCAAATTAGTTGTTACCAAAGTTGAATTTGTGATGGAATCTAACTTGGTTTCATTCATTTTTTTGTATTTTATATTTTTGTCATGTTTTACTTGTACTTTTTATTTTTTGTTTTGATGACAGGTGCTTTGGACTTTGACAGGGGCTTTGAACTTTGACGGAAGAAAGAGTGTAGGTATACCGAGTGTCTAAAAAATCAAAGTTGAAACTTTTAAATATTCTGCCAAATAAATAAAAAATGTGAAACATTCTCGGGAAATTGTCATATGTATGGATGGGTGAAGCTCTTGTCTATCATATGATACCAACACGTCTGATAATAATTCATACTTTGATGAGCACTGGCCACTTTTGTACAGGGTATGAAAATTAGATTGTGCAAGATTGGGCTGTTCAATTTGGCTGAGCGAGAAGTCCCCAAGCATAACAATTGTTAATGATCTGATCAATTTATGATTAATTACGATGGATATGGGTTTGTGCTGTGTATGATGTGTCCCACCTCTTGCCCCACCCCACCCAACTTCATTTAAAGGAGAATGAAACCCTGATTTTTTATGCCTCCGTTACGAAGTAGCCGGAGGCATTATGTTTTTCGGGTTGTCCGTCCGTCTGTACGTACGTACGTACGTCCCGTTCTCGTGATCGCGTTATCTGAAGAACCGATTGATGGATTTCTGCCAAACTTTGGTGATGTATGTATCTTGCAGAGCCGATGAACTGATTAGATTTTGGGATTACGAGGTCAAAGGTCACAGGGCTCATTATGTATGCAAAAACAGCTTGTGATCGCGTTATCTGAAGAACCGATTGATGGATTGCTGCCAAACTTAGGTCATGTATGTTACTTGCAGAGCCGATGAATTGATTAAATTTTGGGGTCACGAGGTCAAAGGTCAAAGGCCACAGCGCACATTATGTATGCAAAAACAGCTTGTGATCGCGTTATCTCAAGAACCAACTGATGGATTCCTGACAAAATTAGGTCATGTATGTTACTTGCAGAGCCAATTAACTGAGTAAATTCTTGGTTTATAAGGTCAAAGGTCATGGGCTCATTATGTATGCAAAAATAGCTTGTGAACGCATTCTCATTAGAACTGACAGATGGATTACTATTTAACTCAGGACATCTTGCAGAGCCAATGAACTGAGTAGATTTTAGGGTCATGAGGTCAAAGATCAAAGGGTCATATATGTATATGAGAAATTGCTTGTAATCACGATATTCTGAGAACCTGTTAATGGATTACAATTGAATTTGAATTCGAAAAATTTCTTCTGTTTTGGTTTGTAAAATTGCTCTATGACGGAGGCATCATTTTCGACTGCGCGCAGTCGAATTCCATCTAGTTAAAATATAGATTCGGCCTGGATAGATATCACATAGTCCCATATACATCTTTCTGTGTACAGTGCTTTTAATTTACCAAAACTGGGCAAAATTTTGTATCATTTTGATGATTCCAGAACCTTGCAGTACACACCAATACTTTTAGATGATCAACCTTTTCTGATCGATTCCACAACGTTTCTTTTCACAATGCAATTGAATTGCATGACCAGAACTGGTCTATACCTTTAATAATGTAATTTTAATTATTATACAAATACGATACAGTGGATTCTAACTATACATACCATGTTTGTTACAGGTGGATTTGGTGGATGAGGAGGAGGACGCTGTTTCGGTGGACGAGGCGGCGGTGGACACGGAAGGGGAGAATTCGGCGGAGGAAGGGGACGAGGAGGTATGTCTTGTTTATTTTCACCATCTTCGGAACGGTAGTTACTAAGGACTTTGATGGATGAAAATTATCTTCACAATATGATTGATTTCAATCCAAACAGATAAGATCATTCTCGATTTTCATGCCTCCACTACAAAGTAGCCAGAGGCATTACTCTCAAACTGAAATAGCTTGTAATCAAAATATTCTGAGAACCCGATAATGGATTACAATCAAACTTGATAATGGATTACAATCAAACTTGAATATTAAAAATTGCTTCCGATTTGGTTTGTAAAATCGCTCTATAGCGGAGGGATCATTTTCGACTGCACACAGTCTCAAGTTCCATCTAGTTAGTCTTATTGTGTTAATCAAAAGTTAAATAATTATTATTCTGTGTGTGTCGCGTAGTCCCACATACATCTTTCTGTGTACAGTGCTTGTAACTTTACCAAGACTGGGTCAAATCTCATCATTTTGATGATCCAGATCACACCAATACTTATATGCTAGCTGAGCAACCTTTTCTGATCGATTCCACAACGTTTTTTTCACAATGCAATCGCATGACCCAAACTGGTGTTTGCCTTCAAAGGTACTATGTCCCATTTGCAGGCCAACAAAATGAAAAGGTTAAATTTCAACAGCATTTGAAAGATAATACTAATTTAGAACACACCTAAAAAAAGGGGGGCTTGAAAATGTCTTTAAGTTGGAAAATAACGACTATTAGTTGTCGAATCGACTTAAGAGCTATACATGTAGAGCCAGTAAGTAATGGTCTGATTTCCAGACCATTGTACCGAATGGTCGTACATTTTATGCTGCGCAAAGATTCAATCAGTTTAATTGTGGCCATTACAAGCAGAAGTGGGATATTGATGTTGACAAATGCTCATATACCCTTAACAGCTCATTTTATGTACATGTATGTTATTTCCAAAGAAGAAAAAAGCCAGTGAGTCACCCAATAGTGTCTGACAGTGAAGCTAGTGTAGCAAGTAAACAGGTTTCTTTGCATAATTTGAATATTAGGACACTGCTAACGTTTAAACTTCACAGATAGGACATACATGACATATTCATAATTCCTATAAAGTTCTACAGAATTTGATTGTGGCTGCAAAGGGATAGTATCTTTAAGCATTGAATGAGGGCTCACTATTTGTATTTATTTTTGTAATATAATCATATTGGTATTTTATGAAATGCAATTGTTTGTTTGTTTTTTCAGTCAGGTTATTGACTGTTTTTCAGAGTTGCTGAGAGTTGCAGAGAGTAAGTTGATCTGCTTAAGAAGGCTAAAGTCAAGTAGTTTTTAAAATAAAGCTACAATGGAATGAAACAGATCTGCATAATTGGGAACATAATTGAACGCGGAATAGGAAAGCTATTTCGTAAGTATGTAACATAATTTTGTGAACAATTCTCAATACTCTTCCATTGGGTGTTGCCAAAATTTGAAGAGAATCCATGAATTATGTAAGGAGTCAATAAAGAAGAAAAAGTTTTTTTATTTAAACACCTAGTGCAAACGTATAGATGTATTTTGATTTTAGTCCAATGCAATACATATAGTACAGGTGACCTTGCCTAAGTCGAACTTGGATAAGTCAAAAATTGCTATGGTTAAAAGTCTACATGTAGCCCAACCTGTTTTGTCCTATTATTTTATGATCCTCCTAAATCAAAATTTGTCTAAGTCAAAGCTATTTTATGGGTCCCATTAGATTTGAGTTAGGCCATTAAAAAAAATATACATGTCTAGCGTCCCTGCCCGCTTCCTTTTGGGGGCCGCCTCCTATTTTTTATTTATTTTTTTTATTTTATTTTTTTACAATTTTGATGATGGCTAGGTGGCTTCCAAAGAATCAATGGAATCTTGATACATATTTGTACTGCCCTCATGTTATCTGAAAGATAATTAATCTAGGTGACCTTCGGGGAAAAATCAATTCTAGCATGTTAATTTAGCATCAAAAGTGCATAAGGGAAGTAGTGTTTTGTCAAGTCCAGGGCCCTGTTGTATAAAACTATTGCATCTTTACAATTTATGGTATCTCTGCAAACTATGGTAATTACCATGGCAACACTGCTTGAAAGCTTATCAAAATCAAGAAATCAATGGTATTTACCATAGTTTGCAGAGATACCATTAATTATAAAGATACAATAGTTTTATGCAATGGGGCCTTGATGGTTGATATGTATGACATACTGAATAGCTGTAATGAGGTTGGACTGTATTATGAAATGTTTGAGTGACATCAAAGTATGCAAATTAGTTGTTACCAAAGTTGAGTTTGTGATGGAATCTAATTTGGTTTTTTTTTTTTTTTATTATATAGTTTGGTCATGTTTTACTTGTACTTTTTATTTTTTGTTTTGATGACAGGTGCTTTGGACTTTGACAGGGGCTTCGGACTTTGACAGGGGATTTGGACTTTGACAGGGGCTTTGGACTTTGACGGAAGAAAGTTTTTGGAGTGTAGGTATACCGAGTGTCTAAAAAAAAAGTTAAAACTTTTAAATATTCTGCCAAATAAAAAATGTGAAATATTCTCGGGAAATTGTCATATGTATGGATGGTTAAAGCTCTCGTCTATGGTACCAACAAATCTGATAATAATTCATACTTGAATGAGGACTGGCCACTTTTGTAAAGGGTATGAAAATTAGATTGTGCAAGATTTGGCTGTTCAATTTGGCTGAGCGAGAAGTCCCCCAGCATAACAATTGTTAATGATCTGATGAATTTATGATTAATTATGATGGATATGGGTTTGTGCTGTGTATGATGTGTCCCACCTCTTGCTCCACCCCACCTAACTTTATTTAAAGGGGCATGAAACCCTGATTTTTAGTCTTATTGTGTTAATCAAAAGTTAAATAATTATTATTCAGGTACAGAAATCATGCTTGCACACCGACTGCGAGCGAAACCAGAGCCGCATGAAGATCCCCCACTATGCGGTTGTCTGCTTCAACAGGAGGTTGCACTGCATGTACTAAAAAAAAAAAAAAATATCATAATGAGGTCATTTTGCTGGTCTCAACTATTTATATTTCTTTGGGGTTTTTTTTCGCTAATATAAAAAGGTAATTTTTATGGTCCCAAGGGCTTTGTTATAATGAGGTTTTACTGTATATCAAAACAAGCGTTGTGTATATCAAAACATTCAAAATGGGCGTAAATTATACTGCCCTACTTTGGCAAAAGGAAGCAAGTGACATACCATCTAAATTTGAGTTATTGATGTTTTTATATCTGCAAATGACAGACACATTTTGTGTCTTTACAAGACATTTCACGACTCATGATAATAAGCCTCTAGCACTCTAAAGCTAGTTGGTGAGTCAAAGAAGAGTTGTGGTATACAGCACCTTGTCTGTGTGCGGGCAACTCACGACAATAAGCCTCTAGCACTCTTAAGCTAGTTGGTGAGTCAAAGAAGAGTTGTGGTAGACAGTCAGGGAAAGTCTGTGTACGGGCAACTCACGTCAATAAGCTTCTAGCACTCTAAAGCTAGTTGGTGAGTCAAAGAAGAGTTGTGGTAGACAGCACCTTGTCTGTGTGCGGGCAACTCACGACAATAAGCCTCTAGCACTCTTAAGCTAGTTGGTGAGTCAAAGAAGAGTTGTGGTAGACAGTCAGGGAAAGTCTGTGTGCGGGCAATTAACTCACGACAATAAGCCTCTAGCATTGTGGTAGACAGCAAAACATTTTACAGCTTTGACAATATTTACGACTTGAACTTTGAACTTTTGTCACTTGCTTCCTTTTGCCAAATTAGGACACTATAGTCTAATACAATACATATGCTATCAACTTTTTTCTTGTGTTTCTCTTTGACAGGTACTGGGTGAAGCAGATTTCATTATCATATCCATCTCATCTCATACCATCTCATCTCATACCATTTCATCTTCACCCACAAAACTCATAATCTTGAGTTTTTGAGAAAAGCACTCATTCAAACCTTCATCCATCATAAAGTCTGTGTGCGGGCAACTCACGACAATAACCCTAGCACTCTTAAGCTAGTTGGTGAGTCAAAGAAGAGTTGTGGTATACAGCACCTTGTCTGTG
Source organism: Mesocentrotus franciscanus (assembly GCA_037976565.1). NCBI lineage: Eukaryota > Metazoa > Echinodermata > Echinoidea > Camarodonta > Strongylocentrotidae > Mesocentrotus > Mesocentrotus franciscanus. Next base: position 339,612 of record CP137674.1, read on the forward strand.
TGCGGGCAACTCACGACAATAACCCTAGCACTCTTAAGCTAGTTGGTGAGTCAAAGAAGAGTTGTGGTAGACATTCAGGGAAAGTCTGTTTGCGGGCAATTCACGACAATAAGCCTCTAGCACTCTTAAGCTAGGTTGGTGAGTCAAAGAAGAGTTGTGGTAGACAGCAACTTGTCTGTGTGCGGGCAACTCACGACAATAACCCTAGCACTCTTAAGCTAGTTGGTGAGTCAAAGAAGAGTTGTGGTAGACAGTCAGGAAATTTTACAATTTTGAACATATTTACGAATTTACGAACTTTGAAAACCATTTGAATCCTTCATTATCTTACTCTATCTACTCAATCTGAATCTTCATTATCTTACTCTGTCTACTCAATCTGAATCTTTATTATCTTACTCTATCTACTCAGTCTGAATCTTCATTATCTTACTCTATCTACTCAATCTGAATCTTCATTATCTTACTCTATCTACTCAATCTGAATCTTCATTATCTTACTCTGTCTACTCAATCTGAATCTTCATTATCTTACTCTGTCTACTCAATCTGAATCTGTATTATCTTACTCTATCTACTCAATCTGAATCTAGATTATCTTACTCTATCTACTCAATCTGAATCTTCATTACCTTACTCTGTCTTACTGAAACTCAATCTTGATCTTACTCTGTCTTTCTGAAATTGAATCTTCAATTTCTGTGTTGTGTTGCTAAAACTGTGTGAAATTGTGTGAAAACTAGAAAATAAGATACGAAACGAGATTTGACAAGAGTGTTAATAAACAATAAATAGAAGAAAATTTCTTTTTGAGTTGATTTTTAGTGAAAGAAATAAAGCTGACTGGTTGATTGCTTTAAGATATTGGAGAAAATTGTTAGTGTACAGAGAAAAAAAAGTGAATTGATTGAATAACTGAATTGTTAGAAATTGATTGTGAGAGATAGAGATATTTTTGATTGGTTGGTTGATTAAGTGATTTGATAAAAGTGAAATTCGTGAATATTACCTTTAGCATATAAGGTTGAATTTAGAAACATAACTTTAAGACCAACAAGAGTGTTAATAAACAATAAATAAAAGAAAATTTCTTTTTGAGTTGATTTTTAGTGAAAGAAATAAAGCTGACTGGTTGATTGCTTGTTTAAGATATTGGAGAAAATTGTTAGTGTACAGAGAAAAAAAAGAATTGATTGAATTACTGAATTGGTAGAAATTGATTGTGAGAGATAGAGATATTTTTGATTGGTTGGTCGATTGAGTGATTTGATAAAAGTAAAATTCGTGAATATTACCTTTAGCATATAAGGTTGAATTTAGAAACGTAACTTTAAGACCAACTAAGGCAAAACTAGAACACTTCGTACTAGCAGAGAGAAAGTAGAGAAATTACACGATAAAAATAACAAAACACAGAAGTTTATTTTAAAGAGCGCCATCTTGAGGCAAAAACAATACTTCCAAACACATCGTAAACAGAAGTTCAGTTACATTGAGGTATAAATTTATTTTGGTCTTTACTGAGACGACGGTTTGAAGAATACATTCTACTTTTGTATTGATTAAAGAAAGTAAAAATTTGTATTGATTTTTGATTGAAATAAGTACTCAAACATAACAAATTTTCAAAGCAGAAAAATCTTAAATCGAGAGAATTTAATATCTCTTATACAAAGTTGTACCATTTGGACACGTAGCTTAATTTCAGATTTGTTTCTTCCACAAAGGATACGGATTTTAATTAATAGAGCGCCATCACAAGGCATATACATTATAGTGAAGTAATACTATATATTTTATTATAGCACTTTAACATATAGCCCTGTAATTGATAGATATTTTAAAAATCTTGTTACAACTGGACATACCATCTTGGATATTTACACTAAGAGTACGTATATAGCTTTGTCTTCCTGCTATTACAAAAGGGTTTTGCCTTGATTAAAAGTACAATTTAGGCTACAGATAGGTGAATAAGATTATATCAAACGTATTGATTGTGAAGTAATTCTTTTGATTTGTATAGATAAGTCGAACTGTAAATCATTAAAATACAGAGTATTAGTAACAGTATTGGGTGACCATAACAGAGATAGTTTGAAAATAAGTTTATCCATTATATAGCTTTGAAAGAAAATTTTGTCGTGATGGATACAATTGAATTCATGAGCGTACTTGATGAAATCATAGACATACTGTCGAGCTGCGAGTCAATGATCAATGCAGACTCTGATGAATGTTTTGTTTGTAGCAATGACATCAAAGAAAATGAAAGTGATGCAACATGTGAGAGTTGTAGTAAGCAATTTCATGTGACATGTATGGGATTCCCTTGTGAAGACAAACTGCGTAACCTGAAATTGATCTGGATTTGTTCATTTTGTGGCAATAGCAACATTGTTCATCGCATGTTTGATAAAGTATGCATCCCTTCTCATTTCAATAGATACGAGCTTCTTGAGGATCAAGGTGATGAAGAGTGCGTTACTGACATGCCAAGCCGATCAACCAACAAAAAGGACGGAAGAAAATTTACCAGATCAAGGAAGAGGTATGCAAAGAGGGGGAAGAAATCCAGTATGTTGCCTGAAAACGATGTATTGATGACATGAAAATGAGTGACTGTGACAGATGTAAACCTGATCCTGTAGACAGAGAAAATCAATCCCAATCAGATTATGAACAATTGAGAAATGAAGAATTTGAAGATGATGCTGATGAGTGGGTTACTGTAAAATCAAGAAAGACAAAATGGATGGAGAAAATAAAAGAGAGAAAATTGTATTCCAAATCAAAAGGTGATCATCGAACAGACGGAAAATAAAAGAAAATCAGTGAATGGTGTAGTCTTGGAACCAGGTGTGACTTACATCGGCAAAGCAATGAAGACATTCTATGAAAGTCGTAAGAAAAAAAATGGAAACCGAAAGAAAAATGTATGTAAGGAAAACAAGAATGTGAAAAGAGAAGATGTCAGTTTGCAGTCTTATGTAGAAACTCTTTTGGCTATATATGCATACAGTGTGCAATCCCCATGTTCAATGAAATTGTACAGTGAGACCTGTGTGCAAATTGAAACGATGCAGACACGATCTTGGGCTGACGTAGCAGGTTATTTGCCATCTCGATCAAGAACAGATTCATGTGTTGATATTCATGCCTGCACTCGTAATCTTTTTGAACAGATCAAGGATTTCGAATGTACAGAGTTCATGCTGGTGGCAAGAGAAAAGAAGCAAAGAACAAGAAAGGTCGAGCAAGGAACAAGAAAGGTCAGTCTTCCAAAGCCGGGAAAAAGGCACTGATGGAAATCACTCTTGTGATAAATCAGAGATTAGATTTGACAAAGATGAAGGAATAGAATTAGCAGTAAAGAATGAGAAGCTGGATACAAAGAAATCTATGAATGCAAGTGACCAAGGACTTGATCCAAATACATGTAAAAATGATGAACACTCAGACCAGCATATTTGCAATATGAAAGACAACAAAGGTTCAGATGGAGTTGTGCAGGACGATTCAAAGAATAATCTGTTGAAATCAAATTTTGATGAAAATAGGGAAATTGAAATAGACGATGATAGTGGCAGTGATGTTCATATACCAGTGAAACGTTGGTGTGCAAGAAATTGTATAAAATCTGATAGTGATACAGAGACAAGTCCTGAATGTGATTTATTCGATAGAAGTGTTTCACCAGAACGCAATATGCCTTTGAATGTTTGTGATAGACCAAAAGATATGCCCATAAATGAACCAGTAGACATTGTCTGTGAATCAGTATTGGAAAATAATGATATGATGAAAAATGATTTTTCATATGTTTCAGATGGTGTAGAAGAAGATGCAGTGTTTGATAATGACTTAAAGAATAGAGGCTTTGATACACTAAAACATGGTACAGACAATGATACTGTTATGTCATTTATTGATGATGCTCATTCAATAAATCCTTTAGAATCTTCTTCAGATTCATATATCAAAGATGAAGACATTGAAAAGGCAATAGATGCTAATATGTACACATGTACTGATGAAACAGAAACAGAAGTTGAATTTGTAGCAGATCTTGGATTACGTGATAGACCGGATAAAGATTTCAAATTTGTACCCTCCAGAATAATGACAAACAGAACATTTGTTCAAAACTGAATATCAGATATATAGGCAAAAGCTGTGATTCAAGGTTAGATAGAAATAGCTTTATTGGAGTTCCTTTACATAGTAAACAAATTACTGGTGATGGCAATTGTTTCTTTCGTGCAATTTCCTATGTAATTTCTGGAACTGAGCGTAATCATGCAATTCTAAGAAATGCCACTGTGAAACATTTATTGCAAACCAAGGACATGTTTAGTAATACATTGAGGCAAGAGTATAGAACAGTCAGAGAATATGTTCTGAAACGTGGAATAATGGAAGACGGAACGTGGGCTACAGATACTGAAATTAGTGCTTTAGCAAATTTAATCGATACTGATATTTATTCATACAATGACCAAGTACCATGTTGGCAATTGTACTCTGCAAAGAAACCTGGAAGAATAAATATTGTAACATCTGATAAGGGAATTTATATACTATACACAGGAAATGTTCATTTTAATGTTGTTGAATCTGTAGATTTTGTCAATTTCAATTCATTGGAACAGACAAGAACAACTAAAGAAGATAAAACGTCAAAGAGAACCTTGCCATGTCCATCAAATCAGGCTGATGTTAAAATGAAGCATGTGTTCAAGAAGTGTAGATCCAAATGGCAGTTAGAAGAAGAAATTGATGAAGTAGTGGATAAGTCTCTTGAAACATTTCAAAACCATGTTGACCCAGAGGAAAAACGTAGGCTTACGCTGGAGACTGGTACGATAAATCATGATAAGAAGAAAAGTACTGCAAATCTTTTTGACATGACATATGAACAGTGCGCAAGTAAATTTAGGAATGAACATCAGTCTGAATCAGTTGTTCACATCGAGCGTAACACCAAGGATGAAACCCTGGAAAGTGATCACAAAGACAAATGCACAAGTGTCAATACACAAATAACGCTTGTTGCCCAAGGGACGTTCAATCAAGGTGATACAAGATTTGGTTACTCAAGTGGAAAGCAGTGTGTTGCCAATTCACTATCTGCACTGTTGTATAGCAAGGTAAAAATGCCAATGATTGGAAAAGTACAGATCTAGACAGGATTTTGAACAACGGTGATGAATTATATCGTTACATACGACGATCCACTTCACTCGACCACGAATACTTATTGATATCTGATCTATTTGAATATTTGGATGCGTACGATGAATTGTTTAACATAGTATGTCGTGAACCAGTCACTGGATTGTTAGATGGAGATGAATTGATATTGGCCCAGTCTCTTTCGATGACATTGAAGCAAGCGCTTAAAAAAGAACTCTGTACTGATTCTGATGCATGTTTTGTGACATTTGCTGGAAGTACTTTGATTGTATTATCTGGTCAAGATGGTTTCTTTATATTTGATTCACATTCCAGAAGCAGTCGAGGTTTCCTGATTGATAACGGACACAGTGTCGTACTTAGTACTCCAAGTTGGCAAGGTGTGTACAAGCATTGCATGAGATTAGCAAAAACAAGGGGATGCCCCATGCACACTGAATTTGAAGTAACTAGTGTATGTGCAAAAGCAACTTCCGGTAAGAATGAAACCTTGAAAGGCTATCCACAGTTACAGGATTTTGTTTGTAGTCAAATTCCTTCGTCAAATAGGCACAGTGAAAGTCAGTCTGGAAGCTCTGGATGTTCCATACACTGCGAAAGCTTTGATGAAGTTCAAAGATTGGATGAGAGTGTTTCCCCACAAAACATGATTGATAGCCCAAATTTATTTCTCTTCCCTGAAAAAGCAAATGAAACAATCATTCATGATGTACATTATAACGGTCAGCAATTAAAACTAAAGAGTGTGACAATTGGCTTAACCAAATTAAAAGAATCACAGCTAAATAATAGTTGTCTTCTGGAAGGAAATGACTCTATAAAAACAGAATATGAAAATGAACAAAACGGAGACTCCAAAAATTGTACTAAATGTGGAAAAGACTCTGATAAATTGAATTTAGTGAACGAAGTTCAGAATTCCAACTCTACCTTAAGCAGAAAACGAAAATGGAGTAACCTCGAAAGCGATGCGAAAGTTGATGTTGACCTTGGCAAGGAAATTCGAAAAACCAAATTGGTAAAAATGAATGAGAACGACAGCTTAAGAATTGATGCAAGCGAATGTGCTGATAGTCATGATGAATTAATAATAATTGGAGAAGTTCATGTTAGAAATGTAGACCATGGAAAGAAAAACGTAAACACAGACAAAGTTCTAATCAAATTAGGAAGCGCAGGAGACAGCAAATGAGAGAAAAACGAGCCTTGACCAAAGATGAAATCATTAAGAAAAAGGAAAAGTGTATTCACAATGCGCGAATGAAAAAATTTAAAAAGAAAAATAAATATCAAAATGATTTAATCTACAAAATGGAAAAAATAAATGAAGTAAAACAAAGACAAAAAGAGAATTACAACACTGATTTATCACACAAAATAAAGCAAAGAGCTTATGTGAAACAAAGGCAAAAAGAAATGTATAAAGAGGATTCAAATTTCAGAAAAATACAGCTAAATATTATGAAAACCAAATATCATTCTGATTTATGTTATAAAAAGAAAATTTTGTATAGAAATAAACAAAAATATTTAAGAAATGAAGGATTCAAAGAAAATGTTAAAACAGCTATGAGGACTAAAATGAAAAATAAATATTGCAACGATGAGCAATTTAAACGGATGCACAAAAGCAAAATAAGAAGTAAATATTCGAACAATGAACATTTCAAGAAAAACAACGAGATACCATGAAAAACGAATAAAGGAATTATATCGCAACGATCAACATTTCAAGGAAAAACAACGAGATACCATGAAAAAACGAATAAAGGAATTATATCAACGATCAACATTTCAAGGAAAAACAACGAGATACCATGAAAAAACGAATAAAGGAATTATATCGCAACGATCAACATTTCAAGGAAAAACAACGAGATACCATGAAAAAACAAATGAAGGAATTATATCGCAACGATCAACATTTCAAGGAAAACAACGAGATACCATGAAAAAACAAATGAAGGAATTATATCGCAACGATCAACAATTCAAACATACAAAAAAGGCAAATATGAAAATATTGTCCAAAATTAGATATAAAGGCAAAGAATTTAAGGAAAAGAAATTGATGAGCTTAAAAATGAAATATAAAAGAATTGAAAAATATAGGCAAAATGTAATAAAACAAAATCGAAAAAGGTCTGTACTTGAACAGTAAAATTGTCCGAGTTTGATATTGTTCTTGAAGAATTTAGAAAGATAATTTCTCATGGCCCAGAATATGTGTGCTGTGTATGCTTAAAACTTCTCTTTGAGAACCAAGTATTGAAATGTAAAAGAGTAATTATAAAATTCAGACATGCATAAGTGAAGAATATTTGCATGCTTGCAATTCAGAATGCCGGTCAAAATGTTTAATAGGCCAGTCAGCCAGATCGTCACTATGGATATGCTTCACCTGTCATAGAAAATTGCAAGCTGGAAAAGTACCTGCAGAAGCAAATATGAACAATTTACAACTACATGAAGTTCCAGAAGAACTTGCCAATCTGAACAATTTAGAACAGCATTTGATTGCATTGAATATCCCTTTCATGAAGTTAATGGCCTTGCCTAAAGGTGGTCAAAATGGAGTCCATGGCCCAGTCGTGTGCGTGCCTTCAAACACTTATGAAACAGTAGATATGTTGCCAAGACCACAGACTGAAGATCAATTGATCCGTGTTAAACTCAAACGAAAATTGTCGTACAAAAGCTATTATGAGTACAAATTTGTAGATAAATCTAACTTGCTTAATGCTCTGCAGTATTTAAAAGTAAATAATAAGTGGTATTTTGATGTTACAGTAAATGATAAATGGGAAAACTCACTTGAACGAAATGAAAAAGATAATGAAAAGGAAGAAGCAGTAGAAATCGGTGGTAAAGCTCGTTTAGCAAAACATTGGAAGGAAATGGAAGAACAAAATGATTACATTTTGTCCAAAGACAAAAATGCTAATGAAAACATGCAAGACAACAGTAAACTACACAAAAAAATAGATGACAATGACACTGAAGACGATATGGAAGAACGATTACGCGGTATTCAGTTAGACTCGTGTCTCCAGCCAGTAGATATTGGACAGGAAATATTAGATCAGTATTTTGAAGACATAATATGTTGTGCTCCTTGTGAAGGAAGAAGCCCTGTATCAATTCTACAAGATGAAAGCAATGAGGCCAAATGTTTCCCAGTATTATTTCCTAAAGGTCAACCAACATTCCATGATAGAAGAGATGAAAAATAACATTAGGACGTTATCTGCATAATCGACTGATGCACGTGGACAATAGATTTGCTCAGAATACAGATTACATCTTTTATGCACAATATATTTATGAAATTCAACAGGTTATATCACAAGTTTCCATCGCACTAAGGCAAAGTCCAAACAAAAAAGATGGTTCATCTTCAATAACTGCCTCAGATTTGAAAGATGCAGAGAAAGTTCAAAAATACTAAAATCAGACAAGGGCTATAAATTTTAAGGCAAATTCGTGGAACACCTCCATATTGGCAAAAGACACAAAAAGATGTACTGGCAATGGTACGACAGCTTGGAAAGCCGACATGGTTTGCTTCTTTCTCATCTGCCGATATGAGATGGCCAGAATTAATGAATACATTGCTCAGACAAAAAGGAGACACCAGGGAATCAAGTGAATTAGACTATACAGAAAAATGTAATCTTTTAAGATCAAATCCAGTAACAGTTGCTAGAATGTTTGATAAAAGATTTCACACTTTTATGAAGAGAGTTATTTTATCTCCCGCTGCACCGATTGGTAAAATAGTTGATTCATTTTGGAGAGTAGAGTATCAAGCTCGTGGTTCCCCTCACATTCATGCCTTGTTCTGGGTTCAAAATGCTCCACAGTTGGGTATCGATAAAGATGATGATGTTGTACAATTCGTAGATAAATACATTTCTTGCCAGAAACCGGATGAAAAGGAAGATCAAGAACTACATGAAATAATAAGCAAGGTCCAACAACACAGTAAGAAACATTCTAAATCTTGCACAAAAACAGGGAAGGCATGTAGATTTAATTTCCGAGACCACCATCTGAAAAAACATTCATTGTAACACCTGTTGAAGAGATTCCAGCTAAAGATTGTGGGAAAGTGCAACATAAGGGAAAGGACAATGATCAAGTCAAAGCTTCTGAAAAGACTAAAGCTGATGCAAAGGAATTGTTGAATTCAGTTAAAGATGCATTATCCAATGACATTGAGTACAACAGTGTAAACCATCTATTTGAAAAGCTTGACATTACACAAAATCAATTTGAAAATGCACATAATGAATTAGCATCACAACAAAGTATAATCATCAAAAGACAAATACAAGATGTATGGGTAAACCAGTTTAATCCAAGTCTACTAAGAAGCTGGAACGCCAACATGGATTTGCAGTTTGTAACAAATGTATTTGCATGCGTGGCTTATATTGTATCCTACATGTCAAAAGCTGAACGAGAAATGGAATGCTATTGAGTCATACACTATCTGAAATGAAAGACGGAAATGAGAACGCAAAGCAAAGCATGAGAAAACTTGGCCAGGTGTACATGCAAAATCGTGAAGTGTCTGCTCAAGAAAGCGTCTATCGTGTTTGCAGTCTCAGATTGAAAGAATGTTCTAGGAAAGTGGAATTCATTCCTGTTGGACCCGACCCTGTCAGAATGAGTTTACCATTGAGCGTTATAAAAAGCAGACCAGATAACGATAATGATGATGATGACAATGTTTGGATGCCTAGCAAGCTCGACAGATACAAAGCTCGACCTAGAAACACAGAATTCAGTAATATGTGTCTTGCAACGTTTTGTTCTCAGTATAGAATCTTAACTGCATCCCAAACGCCAAGTACAAGAAGTAAAAATGTCTTTAAATTAGATAACGATCTGGGATATATTCAGAAGCGTACTCGTACGGAAGATGCAGTTGTAAGATATCCCCGATTCTCACCCATCATCTCACCCGAAAAATATTATTTGAGCATTTTGCAACTCTTTCTGCCATATTTTGAAGATGGACAATTAAAGCCCCCAACATTTGAAACACATGAAGAGTTCTACGAGACAGGTTCTGTGAAAATATGTGGACGTGAATTGGAGAAAGTCTGGTCAATTGTCTGTACTAACCGAAAGAAGTTTGAAATGAATGCCGATGCAATTGATCATGCACAGGAGCATCTTGACAAATTTGGTCCACACGAAGATGCATGGGGTCTTTTATGTCCGGAAAAGGAAGTAGAGCGACTTGAACATCCCAAAGAAAATGTAGATGTCGAAGATTGTGATGGAGATCTTGATATCCCTGATTTAAAGAATGAACCGAAAAAAGATGACTATAGCATCGAACTACGTTCTGTAAAAATTTCCAAACAAGATGGACATTCTTTGATGAGGTCTTTGAATGAGAAGCAACAGAGTGTTTTTTACAAAATACGACAGTGGTGTTTAGATAGAGTAAATGGAAAATCGGTTGAACCGTTTCATATTTTTCTAACTGGAGGTGCTGGCACCGGAAAGAGTCATTTGATCAAATGTCTTTACTATGAAGCAACACGTATACTAGCCCGAATGTTGCCACATCCTGATGATGTCTCAGTATTGAAAATGGCTCCAACCGAGTAGCTGCATACAATATCAATGGCCATACTATACATAGTATTCTTTCTATTCCAATCAAAGCACAAATACTGTATCAACCGCTGAGTGATGAGAAAATAAGTGTCCTTCGAAATAAGCTGGCTGAATTGCAAATTTTAATCATAGATGAAGTATCAATGGTAGATCAAAAGTTGATGTCTTACATTCACGGCCGCCTACGACAAATAAAACAATCACGCGATCAAACTGCTTTTGCTGGTGTTTCAGTTATTGCTGTGGGAGACATGTATCAGTTACCTCCAGTCTTTGGAACTCCTTTATATAAAGACACACTCAATGGTGCATTGTGGACTGCTAATTTCAAGAAAGTAGAACTTGAAGACATTATGAGACAAAAAGACGATACCCCATTCGCTTTTCTCTTAAATAGATTACGTGTAAAAGAAGGGGATGAGATTCTCTGTGATGAAGACCTAGCAATGCTCAAGTCCTGTGAGACTGGTGAAGAATGTGAAAATGCTCTGCATATCTATGCATGTAACAATGAAGTAAATGCTTGGAACAAGAAATTATTGCATAAAAAATGTGGAGATGTGATATGCGTAAAAGCACAAGACATGGACAAAGATGTTAAAAAAGGAAATCAAATACTGGAAAAACCTTATACAAAGATGAAAACCCAGTTGCCTCCTTATCTGTGGATTGCAGTTAATGCTAGAGTGATGTTGCTCAAGAACATTGATGTTGGTAAAGGCCTGACAAATGGATGTTTCGAAATGTAACAGAAATAATAACGGATCATACAAATTTGAATCCAGTTTGCATCAAAGTTAATTTTGAGAAGGCCGATGTTGGTATTCATTCAATCGAAATGTCTCAAGAATCCATTGGTAAGAAATATGTGAGAAAACAATTTCCACTTAAGCTTGCTTATGCTTGCACAATTCATAAAGTACAAGGTTCGACATTAGACAAAGCTGTTGTATCATTAAAAGTGTATTTCAATCTGGACAGGCATATGTTGGGCTTAGTCGCGTTACCGTTATCTGGACTTGTGATAGAACATTTCGATCCTAAACTTATATATTGTAATCCAGAAATTAAAGAACGCATTGAGATTATGAAGCCGTTTATCGAGAATGAAACTTCTGAAGATATTCACGATTATAACTTTTCTTTGGTAATGCAAAATGTACAAGGATTAAAACAGCATTTTATCGATTTCAAATCCCAGTGCCAATTTGTGAATGTAGATTTTATTTGCTTGACCGAAACATGGATTAATGATGATGATCTCTGTGACGTTGTTTTAGATAACTTTCGATTTTATCATCAGCCACGACATCTTTCATACTGTAATTCTGGAGTTGGAAATGTACTCAAAGAACAATCGCACGGAGGTGTTGCAATGTATATCAAGAATACATATTCAAGTAGATTAGACATATCTGTTGACAACTTAGAGTTTATCGCAATTCTTGTCACCAAACCAGTTTCTGTTGTGATTTCAGTTGTTTATCGACCTCCATCATATAGTATCAAATCATTCTGTGAATCATTAGACAATTTGCTAAATGCATTACACAAAAGAAGCATTAGGTGTATTGTGATGGGAGATTTTAATGAGGATTTGTTTAAAGGTTCTTCACACGTAAACAAGCTAATGTGTAATAAAGGTTACAAACAGCATGTTGTTAATGCTACTACTGAGAAGGAACATTGATAGATCATGTGTACAGCAAGGGACTAGATTTATTGGAAACAGAGGTCATCCCTACATATTATAGTTACCATGAAGCTGTTAAGATTGCTTTTTAATATTAGTAGTAAAATGAGAAGAATAAACAAGTAAATTTCTTAATTTTGTTGATAAATAAACATTTTCATTTATCATGTCTTCATTCTTGCAAAAATGAATTCAATTCAATTCAAATGAGGTTTTATTCAAGACTTGTCAAAAAGTCCAAAGACTAAAAATGCAAGTTTACATCAAACATACAATCATATAAAAAAGCATTCAAAAACATACCTATATATATATATATATATATATATATACATATATTAAAAAAACATAGCAAATGAGAACAAATATATAAAAATTAATAAATGTTTACATCAAAATATCAAAGCAGTAACAACAACAAAAAACAAAAAAAAATACCAAAAAAAAAACAAGATATAAAATATTGCTAGCAAAAATGAATAAATCTTTACAACAAAACAAATATTATTATTCCTTTTTAAAAGGGTTGTCAATATTTTGTTGGCTTACCTTACACTTATCAATGATATCATCTGCCATGGACATCACATTGAAAGCAGGTTGTAAAGTTGGTAAAACCCTTTTCTTAAGGTGATGAGTTGAAGGATTTATGTGTTGGGGGGCTGTCGATATTTGAAAATGCAAAGATTAATTTGCATAAATTATGAATATGTAAATTTCATCATATTATCTCCTTTAATATGTATTATATTGTTTTTATTTCTTATTATATCTCGACGGCTTAAAACCAGAACTGTCTATGTCCATTTTTGGTGAAATTGAGTTAATTCCACCAAAGTACTGTATATTCATTTCAGTTTGTGTGCCAGAACTGTCTATTCCCATGTATGTCCATTAGCCATTTTACTTTTCATGTTCAGACTTTTTCAAGTACTTTCACGCATTCATTAAGAATTGCAGTACTTGCAGTTTTCTACTAATTAAGCAGATAAGATTCCCTATGCAGCTTTCACTGATTGTTGTGGCCAAGCAACATCATATCATCTGAGGAGGTTAAGAAGTTTTCCAGTACAAGGACCAAAACATCTTTTCTTGTGCGTGAAATGGCCAAAGATGAACAGGGACAGATTGTTTCAGCCATGAAAGCACGGCCATTTGCAATATCAACTGATGGGAGTAATGTCAGCGACAGAAAACTATACCCAATTATCATCAACTACCATGATGGTAAGCAAATTTCTTGCACTCTGCTTTCCCTTCCAACCTTGGAAATGGCAGGAACTGGTGAAAATATTGCAAAATTGCTTATAACAGAGCTGCAGAAACATGATATCCCAGGGACAATTGCACATCATTGGGATCAGACAATGCATCAGTCATGACTGGTGTACACAAGGGAGTTGGGGCATGCCTCAGAAAGTGTCAGCCAAACCTCATTGTGCTTGGTTGCCCCAATCATCTAATTGATCTTGCTGCCAAAGCTGCGTCATCTGCATTACCATATTCAATTGACTCGCTCCTTATTGATGCGTTCTACTATCTGGAAGCCAGCGTAAACAGGAAATTGAATCTCAAGAAGTTCCAGATGCTCACTGGGAGCGAAGTGCAGGCAATTCTGAAACATGCTTGTACAAGATGGCTGAGCTTGGGCCAATGCTTGCCAAGATTTATCCAGCAATGGCAAGCTCTAGTCCTCTTTTTGAAGGAGAAGTGTCAGCCTAGCAGAAGAAGCCTACTCATCAAACCAAGGCTACCAAGAATAGTGTCCAGACTTCACTTGTTCCAAAGCCAACTCCAGCTGTGAAAAATAAACCTGCTCAGGGATCTCAACTGAAGGTAAGGATAGAAAATGTATTACTACAAGGCATCCACTCCCTTTCATTCCATTTAAATATGCATCATTACAATTACCAGATTTGAATAGATTAACCCATAGCAGTAGAGAGCTTGTTTGAATTAATCAGCTTTTACTCCTCAAATTGGCAACAGCTATTATCATTTTACAGTCTAAAATAGTTTGAAAAAATAAAAATTGATATTTCATGAACCGGAATGGTAATTGCAAAAATTAATTTAATGTGTAATTAAATTTTTGCTTATAAATAAGTCATTATCAATAGTGTTGCAGGCATCGCATGAAGTTTTAAACTTGTCTTGTCCTGCAGGAAAAGCCTGCTCACCAAACCAAGATGACTGCACAACTCAAGCATTCCGCATTCCCAAGAAGGTGTCTGCAGATCCACCACATGTGAGCAAACCTGCCCAGTCACAGACCCAAGTGAGTACAGAAGATCATATATACAGGGTGACAGTTAAATATGTACCTTTTCATCATTTATTCTTTCTTCTTATTTTTAGTTCATTTACTTATTAGCTCTTTCTTTTCCAATCATCTTCACTCCGCTGTTCAGTTTTCAGATATAAACATTTATACAATAATGCTAGTCATCTCTAAGATTTCAAATATAGTGTATCTTTTTAATTGTAAACAGTGTCAAGTCTTGTTTCTTTCTCATATGGTAAACAATAATTTCTCTTCCTCCCAGGTTCAACTTCAAGCACCACAGCCGCAACACAGTAGACCATCTTCAAGCTGTACTACTGGGAAAAACAACAAGTGAGGACACTTCGGATACACCTAGCAAAAAGCAGAAGACTGGGAAAGTTGTTGGCAAGGCAACAAGCTCAACAGTGCGCAAGGCTGGAACTTCCAGTCATCCTAGTACGATTAAAGTTTCTAGTAAAATGACTGGAAAAAAACAAGATGTGGAAGAAAGAAAGAAACAAGACAGACAGTAAAGGATAAGACAAGACAGGAAAGAATTCTGAAGTCATTGCACTCAAACCCAATATTAGCCATTGCACATTTTCTCAGCCACAGCATCATTGCGTTTGACAAGAAAAGTGTCATCCTCCAGACGAGAATTCCTCCGATACACAAGCTGAAAGGAATACTAGAAAGCCTACTGCGTGACTTGTACAGCAAATTTATAACTCTACAAGCAATAATTGCAGCCACAGACTTGACCCTTCTGGACTACAAGAACAAGGAGAATCTTCGTGAAGAATCTGAAGTGGTCATAGGAAGCGCAACAAGAGAAATTGTGAACACTTTAGATGAGTCTGATTGCCATAAGTTCTATGCAGCAGTGCATTCATATTACACCAAGGCATGTGACTACATTGTAAGTAAGTTTCCATTGAAGTCTGATGTTTTCATCCATGTGCAAGTGGCTGACATTGCATGTCAGAAGGATGCCAAATTCACTTCTCTAAAGTTCTTCATCAACAAGTTCCCCTGCATGCTGCTTCATGAAGAAGAAGAAGACAATAATAATAATAATAATAATCTTTTAAAGTCCACTCCAAATTTTATTAAGTTAAACCGAAAATGGAAATTCTTTTTGCCCAATTGATCGTGAGCCCGGCAGCCACTGAGCAGCGCCAGATCGACGTTGATCTATCCCTTATTGTTGAGCGACAAGCACAGTGCCCTAGATGCTCTAGAGAACCAGTTCCTTATCTATCAAATTGCTCAGCTTCCGGACTTAGTGCAAAATGAGGAATCTACTGACAAGCAGTGGACAAGTATGATGAGAAGAATGCTTCTGGTGAACTGTGCTATGACAGACTTGCAAGAGTAATGCTTGGGATTCTAACCATACCCCATACCAATGCTGAATGTGAAAGGGTCTTCAGTCAGGTGTGAAAGAACAAAACTGACTTCAGAGGGTCCATGAGCAACAAAACTCTAGAAAGCGTACTTATTACTAAGGCTCGCCAAACAACATCCTGCTACATGAGGGAATTTGACTCTGATTTTCTGAAGAGAGCAAAATCTGCAACATACAGAGCTCTAAATGAGTAGTATGGGAGAGTAGATGTAAGTGTCAGGGAAGGCAGGTAAACCTGTGTTTTTCTCATTACTCATTTTCCTAATTACTCAACTACCCATTTTAAACGGTTAAATTTTATGGGAAATGGTCCTAAAATAGGCTCAGATTGCACCAGAGAGCATCTAGGAACCCGGCTAAAGGGACTACGCTCGTGATGTGCGTAATCGCACATGATATTCAGTTTTACTTAAATGTTACTAATTGAAAATTCCAGATGTTGGCAGCTATGCCAGGCCAAGGCAGTTGCTGGAAAGAGGACTTTTGTCTGGGCTTCTTTTGATTTGCAAAGTGAATGTGGCTGCAACGTTACTCTATGCCATCCAGAACACACATCTCAAAGTCATCGCACACAATTTTCTGGAGAGTGCATGGGCATTCCACATGGAATGCAATAGCATGCATTCTGCTATTGAAACAGAAAAAAAGAACTTCAATGTCTTCACAAGGGCATGACTGGGTAAAACATCTTCCACAAAGCAAGACGTCGGCTTCCATACAAGGTCATAAACATGTGCCATGGAGACTTTTATGATCTGAAGAATCTCTCACAGCAGATCATGAAGAACAAAAACGCTGAGACGAAGATGGACACGTCTTCAACTGGCTACATGTAAAGAGCTTCCAATACAGGAAGGAAGAGCAAGGCACCATCTGCTACAAGTATAACTACTGGATGACTACAAAAAGATAGATCATCAGTTCCACGTAATCTGGACCTTGTCTACCAAGAGAAGCATTGAAAAAAAGCCTAAACCTTAAGAAGAAGGATCTCATCAAGTTGTGCAATAGCCTAGCCATTCCTGAAGAGTTCCATGGATGGTATTTGGCACTCCCATTTTGTAAGTTTCTGACATTGACAGGGTCAAAGGTCATGGCCTCCATGTATGATGTTTGACCAAGTATTATTCATAAGTTAATGGCATTGAACATAACTACTTCACTTTGTCAGATTTTATGCTTGCAATCAAACTTTCAAATGCATTTTACTAAAATGGCATATTTGGACATAGACAGTTGTGGTTTTAAGCCCTCGATCTATTGTTTTATTTCTAATGTATTCTTTTGTTCTGGAATACATCAAGTTAGTTTGAAACGTATCAAAGCAATTTGATATCAATTCATATCTCCCACTTATACATCTATTTACCTGTATTCACATTTCTGCTTGTACATGAATATATGCAATTATAGCACTTTTTGATGATATGCGCATACTAATTACTATGTAACACCTGACAGGTGTATCAAATTCGATGAAAATGGTATCAAAATGTGCGTAAGACTTGAGAAAAAAATTCAAGAATATCAATTTAAAATTCCAAGCGGTTTGCGCTATCTCCAAAAATGTGGGGGCTCTTACGCTCCCAGTATAGAAAGGAGTAAATGATGTTAGCCATATAATTATAAATATGCATTTTTAATAATAATAATAATGGGTTCTTGTATAGCGCTCATGTCAGTCAGATTTGACCCTCCTGGCGCTCCGATTATTACCCTGGCTTTAGTACGGCTGCCATATGGCGCTCTAGCATTTCAAGGAATAAATTCCTACCAGGTACCCATTTACTTTACCTGGGTGGAGTGTGGCAAATGTAGATCAATGTCTTGCCAAAGGACATTAGTGCGGCGGCAGGACTTGAACCGCAGAACCTTGTGATGCTTACATATACATGTAAAGTGTTAAAGGGGAAGTCCACCCGAAAATAAATTGGTCTTCATACATGTAAAGTGTTAAAGGGGAAGTCCGCCCGAAAACAAGTTTGTTTTCATAAAAGCAGATAAATGAGAGAAACAAATCAATGAAATTTTGAGAAAAACTTGATTAGAAATGAGAAAGTTATGAATATTTGGATTTGTAATCAATCAAGCACAAATTGAAAATTGTGTGACATCACATGCGAGCTCATATCTCATTTGCTTTGTACACATTTAAAAAAATCAATTTCCTCAGTCGTTGATTAATTGAATACGATAACATTAGCGTTAACCCAGTGATCAGTAATAACATCTATCTGAGACATGAACAAGGGTAATGCTTCTCACCTACTAACAGTAATATTGGTGAAGGTGATAGCAGTAGTAAAGGTAACGGAGACACTTGTTATATTTGATATTAGCGGTGACAATGGAAATGTTTGATTTATATGACATTTTTTATCACCATGAAATACGTGTAGGTATTGAATATCTTCAATATTTCTACCATTTCAGAAAACTTGGTTTAGTGAAGACTTGGTCTTGGCGAATGTCTTTGATATGTTAAGGGAATTGTGGAAAAATATGTCATAGAGCTCCGTGAGAAGTTGGTGAAGTCATGGGAGTTAGCCCAGGAAGCCTTGAAAGGTGCTGCGGAAAAACACAAGAAGTATTAGAATAAAAATGCTAGAAACAGGAAATTGAATATCGGAGATTCATGGGAGTTAGCCCAGGAAGCCTTGAAAGGTGCTGCGAAGTATTAGAATAAAAATGCTAGAAACGGAAATGAATATCGGAGATCAGGTGTTGATTTTGCTTGTTGCTGAAATGGATGGGTCCATTCCCTGTGGTTGGTGTATAGTATGACTATGAATACATTGTATATGTTAATGGTGTTCTTAAGACATATCACATTAATCTTCTTAACAAATAATTTCCCAATGAGGAGGTTAACTTGTCAGTGGCTGGCTGCTTTGATTTGTGTACAGAGAGTAGGAAAGTGTGTCAGGATACTGTGGAAGATGTCGAGGATCAGTTGTTTGTATATATATAAGGTAGATGCATCTGGCAGGGTGTGGGTGCTTATGCAGTAGCATTCGGAGAAGAATTCCTGATTGCTTATGCAAGTAAGAAGTTATTGCCACAAGAAAATTACACAGCAATAGAGAAAAGTGCTTAGCAATAGTATGAGCAATCAAAAAATTCAAATATTATTTGTATTAAAGTACACACAGACCACAAACCTTTGGTCTACATGTGTATATTCAAGTGAAGAAGTTTGACAAGAGAATCATGAGATGGAGCATGATGCTTCAAGATAACAGGTTTAGGCTTGTATTGGTGAAGGTTCAGTATAATGTTACAGCAGATTATATGAGCAGAATGTAAAATGCACTACTCATGGATTTCTTTTGTCTGTCTATACCATTGTAAATTATTGGATGCACAGTTTAACATATTTTGTTAATGTCATTTGTTGAATACATATTGCATTTACCAGGATTATGTAATGTTGAGATTTATTTTATATTGATCTTGGCAGCCACAAATGTATACCCATCAAATTTTCTATGATAGCACATACAAAATTATTATCCTGAGCATATGTTTTGTGTAGAAATGCATGAAATCCACTACTGAAGTTTGATATGAAGAAGAAAATATTACAGCAGTATATATGCATTGTAGTTTATGCAAGTGCAGGAATATTACTCACTACATTTTGAACAGAAAGAACAGAAAGAGATGATAATTAGACAGCCACCTTATGTATCTAAATATATCAGAGAGGGCTTAATGATGCTGAACACAATGGGTTGTGCTCTTTCATGCCAGATAATTGTTTAATTTTGAGTCAAAGACATTGTCTTCAGGTGATGATCTCTACTTTGTATTAACAGGTTATACACAAACTCTATGGACATTAACATATAGCCATTTTATAGGTTTTCAACTTTGTGCAGAATATGTCATACATATTTATACATGGATTGTTTTATGGTAATTTTCCCACAGCGTGATATTGTTGTGCTATGTTGGCATTGCTTTTAGCAAAGGTTTAATTCAAAGGTGTTTGTAGACTTATAACCATGCTCAAGCTTTTCCATGATATTAACATTCTGAGGTACATGCAGGTGCTATATAATATCATTTCAAAAGAAAAATCAGATTATTGGAAACATGTTTTAGTAATTGCATTTAGAATTGCATGTGCAGATTTCAACTCATATACAAGGGAAATTTAATGTATCTAGGCCTCATGACTTGATAAAAGTAAGAATGTCATATTATTTATTGTACATTATAAAATTTGGTTGATTAAACCATAAGTTGAGAACTGAGATTCCTGGATATACAACTACATGTATATTGACTAGGATTGGTATTTAGTGATATGAGCTATGTTGTGTCATGATCTTCTGATATCATGTAATGGTTGATAAGATGAAGAATGTTATGTTTGACTTGAGTTTTGCCTTGAGAAAGCTTAAAAGATAATTTATGTGCAGTAAAAATTGAAACAGTTTGTTCCAAACATTTTCATGAGATATGTAATAACCAGTGATTTGTGTATGTTGTACTGTTTTATAAGTATTTATCTAGGAATGTGAGAAGGAAGTTTAATACCTAGGAATTATTTTTGAAAAGAAATTTTTTGTTTATGGTAAAAGTTGTCATGATGACTTAATTTAAATAAGAAGAATAGATTTTATCGACAAAAAATTAAGGAACATCCAAAGACATAAAAGAGGGTGAACGAGAGCCAGAGGCTGGAAAGGGGGAGGGTGAAAGAGTAGGGAAAAAGAGACAGAGACAGAGGGACAGAGCAAGAGAAAAAAAAAGGAGGCAGAGCAAGAGGGTGAGAGTAGAAAGAGAGA
>CP137674.1:361107-390282 GCA_037976565.1 Mesocentrotus franciscanus
GTTTACTCGAAATCGACATGGTCAATTTCCTTCAATTTCTGTCAGTCATCAGGCCTATATTATCAAGTTCAAGTAACCTTCTCAAGGTCATGGAGTCATCGTGACGTCATCCAGGCGCCATTTTGTGATATTTTCTGAAAATCACAAACGATCATCTTCATAACGGAAAGTCATTTCTCATTCATATTTATCATGATCAAGGTCAATATCCGTCCGGTCAATTTCAGGTCAATAAACGCGCGCGCGCGTACGTCCGCGCGTCAGTGCGCGCGCAAATTTAAAAATGCTCAAAATCGTCTCAAATTCATTTTGCATACGTTTCAGGTCATTTTAAGCATTTCGCAAACGCGAAAACGCGAATTTCGCGCGTTTTCGTTCGTGACGGCCGAACGAAAATAATTCCTCCTAGTTTATTTTTGACATGATGTTCCTCATTTTTTTCTGAACAATTTGATACCATGTTTATCCTTTTATGACCATTAATAACGGAATGAGCGTCCGTTCAAGAAACATGTCCGTGCGCGCGAGCTCTTGTAATACATAGCATATATGGGCAAAAACATGCCTATACAAAATCCATTATAGCTCTTTGGGATGCACGGGGACCTTCAATTTTTTTCATATTTGATTAGATCATGAGTCGGAGATATGATTTCTGTCTCATTTGGCCATTATATATATCGTGACATCATCATAATGGCCTTGGAACTCAAAAACGAATTTGCATATTATGACGTCAGCATATTTATGGAAAATTGATCGTATCTCTCTCAATATTGATCAATTTTCTTTAAATTTCGATATGATGTAGTTAAGACAATTCTCTACAAGATTAGTGCACATCATTTTTCATTTTGATGACGTTATCATGGTGAAAATTTCATTTGAAGATGACATGTCAGAATTTTCTTAATTTGCGTGTTATGTCTATGGACGGTGAATTTCGTTCACATCATGAATCTACATGACATTAATCTTTGAGCACTATCTAGCTTATTTGTGCTCTATTTTCTCCCAAATTTGGGTATGTTATAGCTGAGACTATGGGCTATAAAACCGTGCTTTTGGTTTTTGATCAGATGTTGGGATCATGTCAAAACTTTCAATTGAAAGTTGAAATTGCGAATTCGGTAGAACTTTGCAGGAACCATGCATTAGGTGATACGTACGTATTATTAGGTGGTCTGTCAACGACAGACTACCTATTGATTTCGTCAGAATTTTCTTTCTTTATTATTTCTTCCGTACACTTTTTGTGTAAACGTTTACTCGAAATCGACATGGTCAATTTCCTTCGAATTTCTGTCAGTCATCAGGCCCTATAATATCAAGTTCCAGTAACCTTCTCAAGGTCATGGAGTCATCGTGACGTCATCCAGGCGCCATTTTGTGATATTTTCTGAAAATCACAAACGATCATATCTTCATAACAGAAAGTCATTTCTCATTCATATTTACCATGATCAAGGTCAATATCCGTCCGGTCAATTTCAGGTCAATAAACGCGCGCGCGCGTACGTCCGCGCGTCAGTGCGCGCAAATTTAAAATGCTCAAAATCGTCTCAAATTCATTTTGCATACGTTTCAGGTCATTTTAAGCATTTCGCAAAACGCGAAAACGCGAATTTTCGCGCGTTTTCGTTCGTGACGGCCGAACGAAAATAATTCCTCCTAGTTTATTTTTGACATGATGTTCCTCATTTTTTCTGAACAATTTGATACCATGTTTATCCTTTTATGACCATTAATAACGGAATGAGCGTCCGTTCAAGAAACATGTCCGTGCGCGCGAGCTCTTGTAATACATAGCATATATGGGCAAAAACATGCCTATACAAAATCCATTATAGCTCTTTGGGATGCATGGGACCTTCAATTTTTTTCATATTTGATAGATCATGAGTCGGAGATATGATTTCATGTCTCATTTGGCCATTATATATATCGTGACATCATCATAATGGCCTTGGAACTCAAAAACGAATTTGCATATTATGACGTCAGCATATTTATGGAAAATTGATCGTATCTCTGTAATATTGATCAATTTTCTTTAAATTTCGATATGATGTAGTTAAGACAATTCTCTACAAGATTAGTGCACATCATTTTTCATTTTGATGACGTTATCATGGTGAAAATTTCATTTGAAGATGACATGTCAGAATTTTCTTAATTTGCGTGTTATGTCTATGGACGGTGAATTTCGTTCACATCATGAATCTACATGACATTAATCTTTGAGCACTATCTAGCTTATTTGTGCTCTATTTTCTCCCAAATTTGGGTATGTTATAGCTGAGACTATGGGCTATAAAAACCGTGCTTTTGGTTTTTGATCAGATGTTGGGATCATGTCAAAACTTTCAATTGAAAGTTGAAATTGCGAATTCGGTAGAACTTTGCAGGAACCATGCATTAGGTGATACGTACGTATTATTAGGTGGTCTGTCAACGACAGACTACCTATTGATTTCGTCAGAATTTTCTTTCTTTATTATTTCTTCCGTACACTTTTTGTGTAAACGTTTACTCGAAATCGACATGGTCAATTTCCTTCGAATTTCTGTCAGTCATCAGGCCCTATAATATCAAGTTCCAGTAACCTTCTCAAGGTCATGGAGTCATCGTGACGTCATCCAGGCGCCATTTTGTGATATTTTCTGAAAATCACAAACGATCATAACTTCATAACAGAAAGTCATTTCTCATTCATATTTACCATGATCAAGGTCAATATCCGTCCGGTCAATTTCAGGTCAATAAACGCGCGCGCGTACGTCCGCGCGTCAGTGCGCGCGCAAATTTAAAAATGCTCAAAATCGTCTCAAATTCATTTTGCATACGTTTCAGGTCATTTTAAGCATTTCGCAAAAACGCGAAAACGCGAATTTTCGCGCGTTTTCGTTCGTGACGGCCGAACGAAAATAATTCCTCCTAGTTTATTTTTGACATGATGTTCCTCATTTTTTCTGAACAATTTGATACCATGTTTATCCTTTTATGACCATTAATAACGGAATGAGCGTCCGTTCAAGAAACATGTCCGTGCGCGCGAGCTCTTGTAATACATAGCATATATGGGCAAAAACATGCCTATACAAAATCCATTATAGCTCTTTGGGATGCACGGGGACCTTCAATTTTTTTCATATTTGATTAGATCATGAGTCGGAGATATGATTTCTGGTCTCATTTGGCCATTATATATATCGTGACATCATCATAATGGCCTTGGAACTCAAAAAACGAATTTGCATATTATGACGTCAGCATATTTATGGAAAATTGATCGTATCTCTCTCAATATTGATCAATTTTCTTTTAAATTTCGATATGATGTAGTTAAGACAATTCTCTACAAGATTAGTGCACATCATTTTTCATTTTGATGACGTTATCATGGTGAAAATTTCATTTGAAGATGACATGTCAGAATTTTCTTAATTTGCGTGTTATGTCTATGGACGGTGAATTTCGTTCACATCATGAATCTACATGACATTAATCTTTGAGCACTATCTAGCTTATTTGTGCTCTATTTTCTCCCAAATTTGGGTATGTTATAGCTGAGACTATGGGCTATAAAAACCGTGCTTTTGGTTTTTGATCAGATGTTGGGATCATGTCAAAACTTTCAATTGAAAGTTGAAATTGCGAATTCGGTAGAACTTTGCAGGAACCATGCATTAGGTGATACGTACGTATTATTAGGTGGTCTGTCAACGACAGACTACCTATTGATTTCGTCAGAATTTTCTTTCTTTATTATTTCTTCCGTACACTTTTTGTGTAAACGTTTACTCGAAATCGACATGGTCAATTTCCTTCGAATTTCTGTCAGTCATCAGGCCCTATAATATCAAGTTCAAGTAACCTTCTCAAGGTCATGGAGTCATCGTGACGTCATCCAGGCGCCATTTTGTGATATTTTCTGAAAATCACAAACGATCATAACTTCATAACAGAAAGTCATTTCTCATTCATATTTACCATGATCAAGGTCAATATCCGTCCGGTCAATTTCAGGTCAATAAACGCGCGCGCGCGTACGTCCGCGCGTCAGTGCGCGCGCAAATTTAAAAATGCTCAAAATCGTCTCAAATTCATTTTGCATACGTTTCAGGTCATTTTAAGCATTTCGCAAAAAACGCGAAAACGCGAATTTTCGCGCGTTTTCGTTCGTGACGGCCGAACGAAAAATAATTCCTCCTAGTTTATTTTTGACATGATGTTCCTCATTTTTTCTGAACAATTTGATACCATGTTTATCCTTTTATGACCATTAATAACGGAATGAGCGTCCGTTCAAGAAACATGTCCGTGCGCGCGAGCTCTTGTAATACATAGCATATATGGGCAAAAACATGCCTATACAAAATCCATTATAGCTCTTTGGGATGCACGGGGACCTTCAATTTTTTTCATATTTGATTAGATCATGAGTCGGAGATATGATTTCTGGTCTCATTTGGCCATTATATATATCGTGACATCATCATAATGGCCTTGGAACTCAAAAAACGAATTTGCATATTATGACGTCAGCATATTTATGGAAAATTGATCGTATCTCTCTCAATATTGATCAATTTTCTTTTAAATTTCGATATGATGTAGTTAAGACAATTCTCTACAAGATTAGTGCACATCATTTTTCATTTTGATGACGTTATCATGGTGAAAATTTCATTTGAAGATGACATGTCAGAATTTTCTTAATTTGCGTGTTATGTCTATGGACGGTGAATTTCGTTCACATCATGAATCTACATGACATTAATCTTTGAGCACTATCTAGCTTATTTGTGCTCTATTTTCTCCCAAATTTGGGTATGTTATAGCTGAGACTATGGGCTATAAAAACCGAGCTTTTGGTTTTTGATCAGACGATGAGAACATGTCGAAATTTTCAATTGAATGTTGAAATCGCGACTATGCTAAGGCCGTTTGTCAGCTTTGCTTGTTAAGTCTATGAGAAATATTTTGGTCCATTGGTTAAAGCGCTTGCCTCCCATTCAATCGACCCAGGCTCTAAGCTTTGATTCCCCGTGGGTCATTTTTAAAAATTTATTTTTGGTTCTGTTTTTACATATGATTTGATCACCTCTTCCACTGTCATAACATATACAATCACAAACAACGTAATAGAATGCCTAATTTTGCACGTTATTTCTCTGGGAGAGGAATGTCAATAGTTTGCGTGCAACCCTATGGGAAATCTGATTCCTTGTTATTGATTAAACCTATATAGTGTTAATCTGTCTATTGGTTAAGAAACTAGAAGTGGAATGGAAATGCTTGGACAAAAGCATTCAGCATGGAAATAAGACACTACCAACTAAAAGAAACCAGCAAAACAACCATGGATGACAGAAAAGTTTCTGAACTTGATGCAGGAGAGGCAAAAGCAAGTCAGAAACTCCAAATCATACAGAGACATCAATAAGGTAATTGATAATGAATGTAAAAAGCAAAAGAAGAATGGCTAACTCAAAAATTTGTTACAATAGAGCATTTCTCCAAGACAAACCAAACAAATGAAATGCACAGAGAAATCAAGCATTTTAAAAGAAGAAAAACAAGGCAGCAAGCGGATGTATCAAGAACAAAGATGGAACATCTTCCCTCTTTGAAAAGGAAGATATTAAACAAAGATGGGAAGAATATATCCAAGACCTATTTGATGATGACAGAGGTCAATAACTTCCAATCACTGACAACGAGGGTCCAAGTATACTCGAACCAGCAGTTAAACATGCTCTGCATTCACTGGGAGCTTCTTAATCTGAAGGCCCGGATGGGATTACACGGGATGAACTTGTGGCCTTAAAAGAATTTGGGATTGAACATTTGACTAGTATTTGCCAAATGATATACAATACAGGTCATATTCCTGAAGATCTGAAAAAGTCGATATTTGTGACAATTCCAAAGAAGCCTAAGGCAAGTGTATGTGAAGATTTCCGGACAAGTAGCCTTATGAGCCATGTAACCAAGTTGCTCTTAAAGATCATTCTCGACAAAATAAAATTTCAAATTGACAATGAAGTAGGAAAGAAACAGTTTGGTTTCGGACCTCAAAGTGGTACTAGAGAAGCCATATTCTGTATGAGAATGATGACAGAAAGGTATATTGCAGCTAGTAAACAAAGAACTATATGTGTGCTTTATTGACTACTCTAAAGCATTCGACAAAATTCACCACGCCAAATTGATTGAAAGCTTACAAAAAATTAATCTGGATGGTAAAAACATACGTCTCATATCTAAACTTTACTGGGAGCAGACAGCAAAATTAACAATGAAATTACAGGTTACACAAAAATCAAAGAGGAGTACGTCAGGGATGCGCAATGTCCCCATCTCTGTTCAACTTGTGCACAGAGTTGGTATTCAGGAAATTTCAGATATGAAAGGTGTTAGTATTGGGGTGTAAATATTAATAATTTACGTTGTGCTGACGACACTGTACTTTGCGCAGAGAATAAAGCAGATTTACAACATGTATTTGATATTGTAAAAGTCAAAAGTGAAGAGTTTGGTCTATATATGCATGAATGTCAAGAAAACTAAGTCTATGATTTTTAGTAGAACAGAGAATACGCCTAGAATCTGTTTGAAACTCGATGGACATATTATTGAGCAGGTCAGTAATGACATCTACTTAGGACAAAATATCACAGATGATGCCAGATGCGAAGCAGAAAAAAAAGAAGAATAGAAATAGCTAGGAATACATTTCTGGCAATGAAATACTCATTCACAGATAGAAAGGTGAAATTTGCGCTTAGGTTAAGACTAGTAAACTGTTATGTATGGTCTGTATGGAGCAGAAACATGGACAATAAGCAAGGCCATTGAAAATAGAATAACATCTTTTGAAATGTGAATTTACAGAAGAAAAATGAAAATAACCTGGAAACGAATGAAAACAGACATAGAGATATTGCACATGGCAGGGCGTAAACAAATTGCACTGGTAGGATTAGTTAAAGAGAGAAAAGTGAAATA
Organism: Mesocentrotus franciscanus; assembly: GCA_037976565.1. Classification (NCBI taxonomy): domain Eukaryota; kingdom Metazoa; phylum Echinodermata; class Echinoidea; order Camarodonta; family Strongylocentrotidae; genus Mesocentrotus; species Mesocentrotus franciscanus. The sequence goes on from CP137674.1 coordinate 368,122, forward strand.
CTTTGGTCATGTTAAAAGGCACCAGAGCCTCTTAAAGGATGTGTTGGAGGGAAGGGTGGAAGGAACTAGACCGAGAGCAAGACCCAGAATCAACTGGGAAGAGAATGTCAAGAACTGGAGTGGACTAAAAGAGTGCACTAGAATGGCAGAAGATAGAGTGAAATGGAAAGATGTTACAGTCAACCTCCGAACCGGGAGAAGATACTTAGATACTTAGATACTTCTCTCTCTTGCATTGTTTTCTTCCCCTCTCTTGTTTGCCCCCTCCCTTCTCTTGCTCTGTCTCTGCATTTCTCTCTCTCTCTCTCTCTTTCTATACTCTTTTACCCTATCTCTCTCTCTCTTGTGCCTCCCTCTACCTCTTTTGCCATGCCTCACTCTTATTTTCTTTCCCTGTCTCTCGCTGCCTCTGCCCTTCTCTTTTCTTCTCTCTCACCCTTTCCCTTTCCCGCCTCTGGTTCTCGTTCTCCCTCTATGATGTCTTGTAATGTTCTTTAATTTTCTATAGCTCTACCCTTTGCTCTTTTTATTCTTATTTCACCCCTACCATGTTTACCATGGAGAGAAACACAATTGAAACACATTAGTAAACGGCGCTTTGGGATACCTGGTGATCCCAATTTTTTTAAAATTTGGATAAAGAATGAGTCGGAGATATGATTTCATGTCTCATTTGGCCCTTAAGTATATCGTGACATCATCATAACGGCCTTGAAACTCAAAAAGAATTTTCTTATTATGACGTCAGCATATTAATGGAAATTTGATTGTATCTCTGTAAATATTGATCGATTTTCTTCCAAATTTCGATATGTTGTAGCTGTGACAATCCTAAACAAGATCAGCGTTCACCAGATTTAAAGACAGACCACCTAATTCGTCCTCATGACGAATTACTTTTTAGGTGGTCTGTCGGTATCGACAGATCACCTATTGATTTCGTCAGAATTTTCTTTCTTATTATTATTTCTTTATTTTTATTTATTTCTCCACTTTTTGTGTATTAGATAACTCAAGATCGGTTTTGTCAATTTCTTTCAATTTTGGCACAGTCATAGGTCATTGTCATGAGACGTGACAGGAACATTTTCAAGGTCATCAAGTCTTCATGACGTCATCCAGGCGCCATTTTGTGTTTTTTGTACTTTCAACTCATGATCATATCTTCATAACGGAAAGTCATTTCTCATTCATATTTATCATGATCAAGGTCAATATCCGTCCGGTCAATTTCAGGTCAAAAAACGTACGTCCGCGCGTCAGCGTGCGCGCAAAATTTCAAAATGCTCCAAATCGTCTCAAATTCGTTTTGGATACGTTTCAGGCCATTTTAAGCATTTCGCAAAAAAACGCGCACACGCACATGCGCGTGCGTTTTCGCGCGTAACACCATTACACAACATAAAATCGCCATTTTTTTTTCTTTCATGATATTTCCCATATTTTTCAAACAATTTGATACCATATTTATCTCTTATTGACCATTAATAACAAGATGAGCGTCCATTCAATATAAATGTCCGTGCGCGCGAGCTCTTGTAATACATAGCATATATGGGCAAAAACATGCCTATACAAAATTCATTGCAACTCTTCAGAATGGATGGGAACTCCCAATTTTTTTTCATATTTGGATAGATTATGAGTCGGAGATATGATTTCATGTCTCATTTGACCCTCAATTAACTCATGACGTCATCATAATGGCCTCCGAACTCAAAATTTCAATTTGCATATTATGACGTCAGCATATTTTGGAAAATTGATTGTATCTCTGTAAATATTGATTGATTTTCTTCCAAATTTTGATATGTTCTAGCTGAGACAATTCTCTACAAATGCAGTCACCACGATTTTCATTTTGACAAAGGCATCATGGCGTATTTTTGCGATTAAAGGAGGCATGTCAATTTTCACATTTTGCGTGTATTCTCTATGGGACATGACTTTTTCTCAAAACTGGATTCTACATTACCGTCTTTCGCGAGCAATATCTCCGTCGTTTTAGTTTTGTTTTTGCTGAGCTTTGAGTATGTTGTAGCTGAGACAATAAGCTATCACAAGTGTGCCCTTTATTTTTCGATCAGATGCCGAGATCATGCTCATATTTCACTTGCAAAGTGAGATTTGAGAATTCCATTTTCCGTTCACGTGTAATGTCTATGTGGATTATTTTGGTATAGTGGTCATAGCACTTGCCTCCCATTCCGGCGACCCAAGTTCGATTCCTGGTGGGTCATTTTTTTTTTTTTTGCCGTCGTTTTAAATTTGATTTTATGATCTTCTTCGACTATACAATCACAAACAATGTAATAAAATACCTAATTTTGCGTGTTATATCTATGGGAGAAGAATGTCAATCGTTTGAATACAACCCTATGGGAAATCTGGTATTAAGCCCAAGGTATATGCATGTTTTACGTCTCTCCCGTGGACCTAGAATTGTTTACTTGACTATACTTCTCTCTTTCTCTATATTAAATTCTATTTATGCTGGATATATTGAATGCATCGTTCTCCATTGCATCTCTCTCTTTCTCCTCTCTCTTGCTCTGTTTCCCTTCTCCTCTCTTATTTTGCCCCTCTCCTTCTCTTGCTCTGTCTCTGCATATATATCTCTCTCTCTACTCTTTTACCCTCTCCTCTCTCTCTGCCTCCCTCTACCTCGACCTCTTGCCTTGCCTCCCTCTTATTCTCTTGCTCTGCTCCCTCTGCCTCTGCCCTTCTTCTTTTCTTCTCTCTCACCCTCTACCTCTCCCGCCTCTGGTTCTCGTTCTCCTTCTATTATGTCTTGTAATGTTCCTTAATTTTCTATAGCTCTGCCCTTTGCCCTTTGGCCTTGGAACTCAAAATACGAATTTGCATATTATGACGTCAGCATATTTATGGAAAATTGATTGTATCTCTGTAAATATGGATCGATTTTCTTCCAAATTTTGATATGTTGTAGCTAAGACAATTTTCTACAAGATCAGTTATTCAGATTACATAACAGACCACCTAATTCGTCCTCATGACGAATTACATTTCTAGTCTAGTTTATTCTTTATTTTTATTTATTTCTACCCCCTTTTTTGTTCCGAGGATAACTCAAGATCGGTTTTGTCAATTTCTTTCAATTTTGGCACAGTCATGGGTCATAGTCATGAGACATGACAGGAACATTTTCAAGGTCATCAAGTCTTCATGACGTCATCCAGGCGCCATTTTGTGTTTTTTTGGTACTTTCAACTCATGATCATATCTTCATAACGGAAAGTCATTTCTCATTCATATTTATCATGATCAAGGTCAATATCCGTCCGGTCAATTTCAGGTCAAAAACGCGCGCGCATGCGTACGTCCGCGCGTCCGCGCGCGCAAAATTTCAAAATGCTCCAAATCGTCTCAAATTCGTTTTGGATACGTTTCAGGCCATTTTAAGCATTTCGCAAAAAAACGCGCACACGCACATGCGCGTGCGTTTTCGCGCGTAACACCATTACACAACATAAAATCGCCATTTTTTTCTTTCATGATATTTCCCATATTTTTTCAAACAATTTGATACCATATTTATCTCTTATTGACCATTAATAACAAGATGAGCGTCCATTCAATATAAATGTCCGTGCGCGCGAGCTCTTGTAATACATAGCATATATGGGCAAAAACATGCCTATACAAAATTCATTGCAACTCTTCAGAATGGATGGGAACTCCCAATTTTTTTTCATATTTGGATAGATTATGAGTCGGAGATATGATTTCATGTCTCATTTGACCCTCAATTAACTCATGACGTCATCATAATGGCCTCCGAACTCAAAATTTCAATTTGCATATTATGACGTCAGCATATTTTGGAAAATTGATTGTATCTCTGTAAATATTGATTGATTTTCTTCCAAATTTTGATATGTTCTAGCTGAGACAATTTTCTACAAATGCAGTCATCACGATTTTCATTTTGACAAAGGCATCATGGCGTATTTTTGCGATTAAAGGAGGCATGTCAATTTTTCACATTTTGCGTGTATTCTCTATGGGACATGACTTTTTCTCAAAACTGGATTCTACATTACCGTCTTTCGCGAGCAATATCTCCGTCGTTTTAGTTTTGTTTTGGCTGAGCTTTGAGTATGTTGTAGCTGAGACAATAAGCTATCACAAGTGTGCCCTTTATTTTTCGATCAGATGCCGGGATCATGCTCATATTTCACTTGCAAAGTGAGATTTGAGAATTCCATTTTCCGTTCACGTGTAATGTCTATGTGGATTATTTTGGTATAGTGGTCATAGCACTTGCCTCCCATTCCGGCGACCCAAGTTCGATTCCTGGTGGGTCATTTTTTTTTTTTTTTTTGCCGTCGTTTTAAATTTGATTTTATGATCTTCTTCGACTATTATAACATATTATCATATACAATCACAAACAATGTAATAAAATGCCTAATTTTGCGTGTTATATCTATGGGAGAAGAATGTCAATCGTTTGAGTACAACCCTATGGGAAATCTGGTATTAAACCTAATATAGGGTGTATCTCCCAACTCTGCTACAATATCAAATCACCTTGCTAGTCTCCTTCCCAGACGTTTTTACTTTTTCAGTTATTCAGCCCAAGGTATATGCATGTTTACGTCTCTCCCGTGGACATAGAATTGTTTACTTGTCTATACTTCTCTCTTTCTCTATATTAAATTCTATTTATGCTGGATATATTGAATGCATCGTTCTCCATTGCATCTCTCTCTTTCTCCTCTCTCTTGCTCTGTTTCCCTTCTCCTCTCTGTCTCTGCATATATATCTCTCTCTACTCTTTTACCCTCTCCCTCTCTCTGCCTCCCTCTACCTCGACCTCTTGCCTTGCCTCCCTCTTATTCTCTTGCTCTGTCTCCCTCTGCCTCTGCCCTTCTCTTTTTCTTCTCTCTCACCCTCTACCTCTCCCGCCTGCTCTGGTTCTCGTTCTCCTTCTATTATGTCTTGTAATGTTCCTTAATTTTCTACAGCTCTGCCCTTTGCCCTTTGGCCTTGGAACTCAAAATACGAATTTGCATATTATGACGTCAGCATATTTATGGAAAATTGATTGTATCTGTAAATATGGATCGATTTTCTTCCAAATTTTGATATGTTGTAGCTAAGACAATTTTCTACAAGATCAGTTATTCAGATTACATAACAGACCACCTAATTCGTCCTCATGACGAATTACATTTCTAGTTATTATTTATTTTTATTTCCTCCACTTTTTTGTTCCGACGATAACTCAAGATCGGTACAGTCAATTTCTTTCAATTTTGGACAGTCATGGGTCATTGTCATAAAACGTGACAGGAACATTTTCAAGGTCATCAGGTCATCGTGACGTCATCCAGGCGCCATTTTGTGAAATCACATGATCAATCATATCTTCATGATGCGTCATCAAAGGTCATTCATATTCATATCACATATAATTCAGGTCAAGGGTCAACAGGTCATGTCGTCAAAAATCACATAAAGGTCATGACGCGCGTACGCGCGTCAAAATTTTAAAAGCTCAAAATCACTTAACTATTAATTGAGAGTACGAATCAGGTCATTTTAAGCATTTCAAAATTTCCGTCCGTGCGCGTCCGCGCGCGCATTATGCGCGCGCGCATCGCGTACACATCGTAAAAACGCCCTTTTTCGCATGGTTTTTTATTTCTGACACTATTTTTGACAATTTCCAACTATTTCCAGTAATTCTCGACCTTCCATAATGCCACGCGCGTGCGTCAAACTTTAAAATTCGTGCGCGCGTCAATGGGCAATATAATGTAAAAAGTGGTAAAAACATGTCTATATAAAATCCGCCATAGCTCGTCAGAATGCCTAAATACCCCAAATTTTTAACATTTTCTGGAAGCCCATGAAATGTTTATGTGATTTCATGTATAATTTTGTCCAATCGTATGTTCTGACGTCGTCATATTTGCATATGAACTCGAAAATTTGATTTTGAAAATATGACATCATAATTTTTGTATTCATTTGATAATATTGCAGTAATCGGTTGTCGATTTTCTTCCAAATTTTGATATGTTGTAGCTGAGACAATTCTCTACCAATGCAGTCAACACGAATTTTCATTTTGACAAAAGCATCATGGCGTATTTTTGCGATTAAAGGAGGCATGTCAATTTTTCACATTTTGCGTGTATTCTCTATGGGACATGACTTTTTCTCAAAACTGGATTCTACATTCCCGTCTTTCGCGAGCAATATCTCCGTCGTTTTAGTTTTCTTTTCGCTGAGCTTCGAGTATGTTGTAGCTGAGACAATAAGCTATCACAAGTGTGCCCTTTATTTTTCGATCAGATGCCGGGATCATGCTCATATTTCACTTGCAAAGTGGGATTTGAGAATTCCATTTTCCGTTCACGTGTAATCGCTATGGGAAATGTTTTTATATCGGTAACGCACTTGTTTATTTTTATTTTCCCACCACTTTCTTGTGAGCGTGATTGCTCAAATTCGGCTCCATCAATTTTCATCAAATTTTTGTCAGTCATCAGGCTTATCAAATTCAAGTGCCACCATTTTTTCAAGGTCATCAGGTCATCGTGACGTCATCCAGGCGCCATTTTGTGAAATCACATTATCAATCATATCTTCATGATGCGTCATCAAAGGTTATTTATATTCATATCACATATACTTTACCTCAAGGGTCAACAGGTCATGTCATCAAAGGTCACATAAAGGTCATGACGCGCGTACGCGCGTCAATTTTAAAATGCTCAAAATCACTTAACTATTAAACGAAAGTACGAATCAGGTCATTTTAAGCATTTCAAAATTTCCGTCCGTGCGCGTTACGCGCGCGCAGCACGTACACATCGTAAACACGCCGTTTTTCGCATGGTTTGTATTCCTGACACTATTTTTGACAATTTTCAACTATTTCCAGTCATTCTCGACCTTCTATAATGCCCTACGCGTGCGTCAAACTTTTAAATTCGTGCGCGCGTCAATGGGCAATATAATGTAAAAAGTGGTAAAAACATGTCTATATAAAATCCGCCATAGCTCGTCAGAATGCCTGAATTCCTCTCAATTTTTTCATATTTGGATAGAGTATGAATTGGAGATATGATTTCATGTCTCATTTTGCCAGTACAAATATCGTGACGTCATCATAAAGGCCTTGGAACTCAAAATACGAATTTGCATTTTATGACGTCCGCATATTTATGGAAAATTGATTGTATCTCTGTAAATATTGATTGTTTTCTTCCAAATTTAGATATGTTGTAGCTAAGACAATTCTCTACAAGATAAGTTGGCCTCACTTTTCGTTTTGATGACGTCATCAAAGTGAAAATTTCAATTAAAGGCGACATGTCAGAATTTTCTTAACGTGCGTGTTATGTCTACGGAAGTCGAATTTCGTTCACATCATGAATCTACATAACATTAATCTTTGAGCACTATCTAGCTTATTTGAGCTCTTTTTTCTCCCAAATTTTGATATGTTGTAGCTAAGACAATTCTCTACAAGATAAGTCACTCTCACTTTTCGTTTTGATGACGTCATCATAGTGAAAATTTCAATTAAAGGTGACATGTCAGAATTTTCTTAACGTGCGTGTTATGTCTATGAAAGTGAATTTCGTTCACATCATATGAATCTACATAACATTAATCTTTGAGCACCATCTAGCTTATTTGTGCTCTTTTTCTTCCAAATTTTGATATGTTGTAGCTAAGACAATTCTCTACAAGATAGGTCACCTCACTTTTCGTTTTGATGACGTCATCATAGTGAAAATTTCAATTAAAGGTGACATGTCAGAATTTTCTTAACGTGCGTGTTATGTCTATGAAAGTGAATTTCGTTCACATCATATGAATCTACATAACATTAATCTTTGAGCACCATCTAGCTTATTTGTGCTCTTTTTCTTCCAAATTTTGATATGTTGTAGCTAAGACAATTCTCTACAAGATAGGTCACCCTCACTTTTCGTTTTGATGACGTCATCATAGTGAAAATTTCAATTAAAGGTGACATGTCAGAATTTTCTTAACGTGCGTGTTATGTCTATGAAAGTGAATTTCGTTCACATCATATGAATCTACATAACATTAATCTTTGAGCACCATCTAGCTTATTTGTGCTCTTTTTCTTCCAAATTTTGATATGTTGTAGCTAAGACAATTCTCTACAAGATAGGTCACCCTCACTTTTCGTTTTGATGACGTCATCATAGTGAAAATTTCAATTAAAGGTGACATGTCAGAATTTTCTTAACGTGCGTGTTATGTCTATGTAAGTGAATTTCGTTCACATCATATGAATCTACATAACATTAATCTTTGAGCACCATCTAGCTTATTTGTGCTCTTTTTCTTCCAAATTTTGATATGTTGTAGCTAAGACAATTCTCTACAAGATAAGTCACCCTCACTTTTCGTTTTGATGACGTCATCATAGTGAAAATTTCAATTAAAGGTGACATGTCAGAATTTTCTTAATTTGCGTGTTATGTCTATGAAAGTGAATTTCGTTCACATCATATGAATCTACATAACATTAATCTTGGAGCACTATCTAGCTTATTTGTGCTCTTTTTCTCCCAAATTTTGATATGTTGTAGCTAAGACAATTCTCTACAAGATAAGTCACCCTCACTTTTCGTTTTGATGACGTCATCATAGTGAAAATTTCAATTAAAGGTGACATTATGTTATGTTATGCTATGTCTACGGAAGTCGAATTTCGTTCACATAATGAATCTACATGACATTGTTCTGTGAGTAGTATCTCGCTTATTTTTGCTCTAATCCCCACCCCCAATTTAAGTATGTTATAGCTGATACTATGAGCTATCGGAAGTGCGCCTTCCGTTTTTGATCAGATGTTTGAATCATGTAGAAATTTTTAATTGAAAGTTGAAATAGCGAATATGCCAAGGCCGTTTGTCAGCTTTGCATCGCTCTCTCTCTCTATTTCACCCTCTCCCTCTCTTGTTCTGCCTCCCTCTTCTTCTAGCTCTGATGTCTCCCTAGCTGTCTCTGCCTCTCTCTTTCTCTACTCTCTCACCCTCTCCTTTTCCCGCCTTTGGCTCCTGCTCTCCCTCTTTTATGTCTTATAGGATGTTCCTTAATTTCCTCTAGCTCTTTGCTGTGCCCTTTGTATTCTTATTTCACCCCTACCATGTTTCCTTGTACTTTCCTCTCTCCTTCCAAGTGTATGCATTCTGATTCCTCTTTCATCCCTCGGTCCAGCTCATGTATTTTTACATGACTATAACCAGTCTCCCTCTCTCCTTCTCTATCTCTATATTTTCATCAAATTTCATTATGATCATGATCTTGATCATAATCATTTCTCAATATTTTGTTCATCAGTTGAGTTATTACTTCAGTTCAGGTCACAGCTAGTTCAATATCAGTTCATCAGTTCATTCATCAGTTCATCAGTTTAGCTCATCAATTCAGTTCATTTCACATCAGTTCAATCTATCAGTTCATCAGTACTTCATTCATCAATTCATATCTTAATACATCATTTTACATTAACATCATTATATTGGATCATTGAATTGAAGATGAGCATGATCATAAGAATTGTAGACAGACCACCTAATTCGTCCTCATGACGAATTAAATGTCTAGTTTATTTTTATTTTCCCACCACTTTCTTGTGAGCGTGATTGCTCAAATTCGGCTTCATCAATTTTCATCAAATTTTTGTCAGTCATCAGGCTTATCAAATTCAAGTGCCACCATTTTTTTCAAGGTCATCAGGTCATCGTGACGTCATCCAGGCGCCATTTTGTGAAATCACATTATCAATCATATCTTCATGATGCGTCATCAAAGGTTATTTATATTCATATCACATATACTTTACCTCAAGGGTCAACAGGTCATGTCATCAAAGGTCACATAAAGGTCATGACGCGCGTACGCGCGCGTCAATTTTAAAATGCTCAAAATCACTTAACTATTAAACGAAAGTACGAATCAGGTCATTTTAAGCATTTCAAAATTTCCGTCCGTGCGCGTCCGCGCGCGCGTTACGCGCGCGCGCACGTACACATCGTAAACACGCCGTTTTTTCGCATGGTTTGTATTCCTGACACTATTTTTGACAATTTTCAACTATTTCCAGTCATTCTCGACCTTCTATAATGCCCTACGCGTGCGTCAAACTTTTAAATTCGTGCGCGCGTCAATGGGCAATATAATGTAAAAAGTGGTAAAAACATGTCTATATAAAATCCGCCATAGCTCGTCAGAATGCCTGAATTCCTCTCAATTTTTTTCATATTTGGATAGAGTATGAATTGGAGATATGATTTCATGTCTCATTTTGCCAGTACAAATATCGTGACGTCATCATAAAGGCCTTGGAACTCAAAATACGAATTTGCATTTTATGACGTCCGCATATTTATGGAAAATTGATTGTATCTCTGTAAATATTGATTGTTTTTCTTCCAAATTTAGATATGTTGTAGCTAAGACAATTCTCTACAAGATAAGTTGGCCTCACTTTTCGTTTTGATGACGTCATCAAAGTGAAAATTTCAATTAAAGGCGACATGTCAGAATTTTCTTAACGTGCGTGTTATGTCTACGGAAGTCGAATTTCGTTCACATCATGAATCTACATAACATTAATCTTTGAGCACTATCTAGCTTATTTGAGCTCTTTTTCTCCCAAATTTTGATATGTTGTAGCTAAGACAATTCTCTACAAGATAAGTCACTCTCACTTTTCGTTTTGATGACGTCATCATAGTGAAAATTTCAATTAAAGGTGACATGTCAGAATTTTCTTAACGTGCGTGTTGTCTATGAAAGTGAATTTCGTTCACATCATATGAATCTACATAACATTAATCTTTGAGCACCATCTAGCTTATTTGTGCTCTTTTTTCTTCCAAATTTTGATATGTTGTAGCTAAGACAATTCTCTACAAGATAGGTCACCCTCACTTTTCGTTTTGATGACGTCATCATAGTGAAAATTTCAATTAAAGGTGACATGTCAGAATTTTCTTAACGTGCGTGTTATGTCTATGAAAGTGAATTTCGTTCACATCATATGAATCTACATAACATTAATCTTTGAGCACCATCTAGCTTATTTGTGCTCTTTTTCTTCCAAATTTTGATATGTTGTAGCTAAGACAATTCTCTACAAGATAGGTCACCCTCACTTTTCGTTTTGATGACGTCATCATAGTGAAAATTTCAATTAAAGGTGACATGTCAGAATTTTCTTAACGTGCGTGTTATGTCTATGAAAGTGAATTTCGTTCACATCATATGAATCTACATAACATTAATCTTTGAGCACCATCTAGCTTATTTGTGCTCTTTTTCTTCCAAATTTTGATATGTTGTAGCTAAGACAATTCTCTACAAGATAAGTCACCCTCACTTTTCGTTTTGATGACGTCATCATAGTGAAAATTTCAATTAAAGGTGACATGTCAGAATTTTCTTAACGTGCGTGTTATGTCTATGTAAGTGAATTTCGTTCACATCATATGAATCTACATAACATTAATCTTGGAGCACTATCTAGCTTATTTGTGCTCTTTTTTCTCCCAAATTTTGATATGTTGTAGCTAAGACAATTCTCTACAAGATAAGTCACCCTCACTTTTCGTTTTGATGACGTCATCATAGTGAAAATTTCAATTAAAGGTGACATTATGTTATGTTATGCTATGTCTACGGAAGTCGAATTTCGTTCACATAATGAATCTACATGACATTGTTCTGTGAGTAGTATCTCGCTTATTTTTGCTCTAATCCCCCACCCCCAATTTAAGTATGTTATAGCTGATACTATGAGCTATCGGAAGTGCGCCTTCCGTTTTTGATCAGATGTTTGAATCATGTAGAAATTTTTAATTGAAAGTTGAAATAGCGAATATGCCAAGGCCGTTTGTCAGCTTTGCATCGCTCTCTCTCTCTTCTATTTCACCCTCTCCCTCTCTTGTTCTGCCTCCCTCTTCTTCTAGCTCTGATGTCTCCCTAGCTGTCTCTGCCTCTCTCTTTCTCTACTCTCTCACCCTCTCCTTTTCCCGCCTTTGGCTCCCGCTCTCCCTCTTTTATGTCTTATAGGATGTTCCTTAATTTCCTCTAGCTCTTTGCTGTGCCCTTTGTATTCTTATTTCACCCCTACCATGTTTCCTTGTACTTTCCTCTCTCCTTCCAAGTGTATGCATTCTGATTCCTCTTTCATCCCTCGGTCCAGCTCATGTATTTTTACATGACTATAACCAGTCTCCCTCTCTCCTTCTCTATCTCTATATTTTCATCAAATTTCATTATGATCATGATCTTGATCATAATCATTTCTCAATATTTTGTTCATCAGTTGAGTTATTACTTCAGTTCAGGTCACAGCTAGTTCAATATCAGTTCATCAGTTCATTCATCAGTTCATCAGTTTAGCTCATCAATTCAGTTCATTTCACATCAGTTCAATCTATCAGTTCATCAGTACTTCATTCATCAATTCATATCTTAATACATCATTTTACATTAACATCATTATATTGGATCATTGAATTGAAGATGAGCATGATCATAAGAATTGTAGACAGACCACCTAATTCGTCCTCATGACGAATTAAATGTCTAGTTTATTTTTATTTTCCCACCACTTTCTTGTGAGCGTGATTGCTCAAATTCGGCTTCATCAATTTTCATCAAATTTTTGTCAGTCATCAGGCTTATCAAATTCAAGTGCCACCATTTTTTTCAAGGTCATCAGGTCATCGTGACGTCATCCAGGCGCCATTTTGTGAAATCACATTATCAATCATATCTTCATGATGCGTCATCAAAGGTTATTTATATTCATATCACATATACTTTACCTCAAGGGTCAACAGGTCATGTCATCAAAGGTCACATAAAGGTCATGACGCGCGCGTACGCGCGCGTCAATTTTAAAATGCTCAAAATCACTTAACTATTAAACGAAAGTACGAATCAGGTCATTTTAAGCATTTCAAAATTTCCGTCCGTGCGCGTCCGCGCGCGCGTTACGCGCGCGCAGCACGTACACATCGTAAACACGCCGTTTTTTCGCATGGTTTGTATTCCTGACACTATTTTTGACAATTTTCAACTATTTCCAGTCATTCTCGACCTTCTATAATGCCCTACGCGTGCGTCAAACTTTTAAATTCGTGCGCGCGTCAATGGGCAATATAATGTAAAAAGTGGTAAAAACATGTCTATATAAAATCCGCCATAGCTCGTCAGAATGCCTGAATTCCTCTCAATTTTTTCATATTTGGATAGAGTATGAATTGGAGATATGATTTCATGTCTCATTTTGCCAGTACAAATATCGTGACGTCATCATAAAGGCCTTGGAACTCAAAATACGAATTTGCATATTATGACGTCCGCATATTTATGGAAAATTGATTGTATCTCTGTAAATATTGATTGTTTTTCTTCCAAATTTAGATATGTTGTAGCTAAGACAATTCTCTACAAGATAAGTTGGCCTCACTTTTCGTTTTGATGACGTCATCAAAGTGAAAATTTCAATTAAAGGCGACATGTCAGAATTTTCTTAACGTGCGTGTTATGTCTACGGAAGTCGAATTTCGTTCACATCATGAATCTACATAACATTAATCTTTGAGCACTATCTAGCTTATTTGAGCTCTTTTTCTCCCAAATTTTGATATGTTGTAGCTAAGACAATTCTCTACAAGATAAGTCACTCTCACTTTTCGTTTTGATGACGTCATCATAGTGAAAATTTCAATTAAAGGTGACATGTCAGAATTTTCTTAACGTGCGTGTTGTCTATGAAAGTGAATTTCGTTCACATCATATGAATCTACATAACATTAATCTTTGAGCACCATCTAGCTTATTTGTGCTCTTTTTCTTCCAAATTTTGATATGTTGTAGCTAAGACAATTCTCTACAAGATAGGTCACCCTCACTTTTCGTTTTGATGACGTCATCATAGTGAAAATTTCAATTAAAGGTGACATGTCAGAATTTTCTTAACGTGCGTGTTATGTCTATGAAAGTGAATTTCGTTCACATCATATGAATCTACATAACATTAATCTTTGAGCACCATCTAGCTTATTTGTGCTCTTTTTTCTTCCAAATTTTGATATGTTGTAGCTAAGACAATTCTCTACAAGATAGGTCACCCTCACTTTTCGTTTTGATGACGTCATCATAGTGAAAATTTCAATTAAAGGTGACATGTCAGAATTTTCTTAACGTGCGTGTTATGTCTATGTAAGTGAATTTCGTTCACATCATATGAATCTACATAACATTAATCTTTGAGCACCATCTAGCTTATTTGTGCTCTTTTTTCTTCCAAATTTTGATATGTTGTAGCTAAGACAATTCTCTACAAGATAAGTCACCCTCACTTTTCGTTTTGATGACGTCATCATAGTGAAAATTTCAATTAAAGGTGACATTATGTTATGTTATGCTATGTCTACGGAAGTCGAATTTCGTTCACATAATGAATCTACATGACATTGTTCTGTGAGTAGTATCTCGCTTATTTTGCTCTAATCCCCCCACCCCCAATTTAAGTATGTTATAGCTGATACTATGAGCTATCGGAAGTGCGCCTTCCGTTTTTGATCAGATGTTTGAATCATGTAGAAATTTTAATTGAAAGTTGAAATAGCGAATATGCCAAGGCCGTTTGTCAGCTTTGCATCGCTCTCTCTCTCTTCTATTTCACCCTCTCCCTCTCTTCTGCCTCCCTCTTCTTCTAGCTCTGATGTCTCCCTAGCTGTCTCTGCCTCTCTCTTCTCTACTCTCTCACCCTCTCCTTTTCCCGCCTTTGGCTCCCGCTCTCCCTCTTTTATGTCTTATAGGATGTTCCTTAATTTCCTCTAGCTCTTTGCTGTGCCCTTTGTATTCTTATTTCACCCCTACCATGTTTCCTTGTACTTTCCTCTCTCCTTCCAAGTGTATGCATTCTGATTCCTCTTTCATCCCTCGGTCCAGCTCATGTATTTTTACATGACTATAACCAGTCTCCCTCTCTCCTTCTCTATCTCTATATTTTCATCAAATTTCATTATGATCATGATCTTGATCATAATCATTTCTCAATATTTTGTTCATCAGTTGAGTTATTACTTCAGTTCAGGTCACAGCTAGTTCAATATCAGTTCATCAGTTCATTCATCAGTTCATCAGTTTAGCTCATCAATTCAGTTCATTTCACATCAGTTCAATCTATCAGTTCATCAGTACTTCATTCATCAATTCATATCTTAATACATCATTTTACATTAACATCATTATATTGGATCATTGAATTGAAGATGAGCATGATCATAAGAATTGTAGACAGACCACCTAATTCGTCCTCATGACGAATTAAATGTCTAGTTTATTAGGTGGTCTGTCGTCTTCGACAGATCACCTATTGATTTCGTCAGAATTTTCTTTCTTTATTTTTATTTCCTACACTTTTTTGTGTAGAGGATAACTCAAGATCGGTTCAGTCAATTTCGTTCAATTTTGGCACAGTCATAGGTCATTGTCATAAGACGTGACAGGAACATTTTCAAGGTCATCAGGTCATCGTGACGTCATCCAGGCGCCATTTTGTGAAATCACATTATCAATCATATCTTCATGATGCGTCATCAAAGGTAATTCATATTCATATCACATATACTTCAGGTCAAGGGTCAACAGGTCATGTCATCAAAGGTCACATAAAGGTCATGACGCGCGCGTACGCGCGTCAAAATTTCAAAATGCTCAAAATCACTTATCTATTAAACGAGAGTACGAATCAGGTCATTTTAAGCATTTCAAAATTTCCGTCCGTGCGCGTCCGCGCGCGCGTTTTGCGCGCGCGCATCGCGTACAAAACGTAAAACGCCGTTTTTCGCATGGTTTGTATTCCTGACACTATTTTTGACAATTACCAACTATTTCCAGTCATTCTCGACCTTCCATAATGCCACACGCGTGCGTCAAACTTTAAAATTCGTGCGCGCGTCAATGGGCAATATAATGTAAAAAGTAGTAATAACATGTCTATATAAAATCCGCCATAGCTCGTCAGAATGCCTAAATACCCCCCAATTTTTAACATTTTCTGAAAGCCCATGAAATGTTCATGTGAATTCATGTATAATTTTGTCCAATCGTATGTTCTAACGTCGTCATATTTGCATATGAACTCGAAAATTTGATTTTGAAAATATGACATCATAATTTTTGTATTCATTTGACAATATTGCAGTAACAGATTGTCGATTTTCTTCCAAATTTTGATATGTTGTAGCTGAGACAATTCTCTACAAATGCAGTCACCACGATTTTTCATTTTGACAAAGGCATCATGGCGTATTTTGCGATTAAAGGAGGCATGTCAATTTTTCACATTTTGCGTGTATTCTCTATGGGACATGACTTTTCTCAAAACTGGATTCTACATTCCCGTCTTTCGCGAGCAATATCTCCGTCGTTTTAGCTTTGTTTTCGCTGAGCTTCGAGTATGTTGTAGCTGAGACAATAAGCTATCACTATTGTGCCCTTTATTTTTCGATCAGATGCCGGGATCATGCTCATATTTCACTTGCAAAGTGGGATTTGAGAATTCCATTTTCCGTTCACGTGTAATCGCAATGGGAAATGTTTTGTATATCGGTAACGGACTTTTCTTGTGAGCGTGATTGCTCAAATTCGGCAATATCAATTTTCATCAAATTTTTGCCAGTCATCAGGCTTATCAAGGTCAAGTGCCTGCATTTTTTCAAGGTCATCAAGGTCATCGTGACGTCATCCAGGCGCCATTTTGTAAAATCACATTATCAATCATATCTTCATGATGCGTCATCATAGGTCATTCATATTCATATCACATATACTTCAGGTCAAGGATCAACAGGTCATGTCATCAAAAGTCACATAAAGGTCATGACGCCCGCGTACGCGCGCGTCTAACCTTAAAAATGCTCTTAATCACTAAACTATTAAACGAGAGTACGAATCAGCTCATTTTAAGCATTTCAAAAATTTCCGTGTGCGCGCGTTATGCGCGCGCATAGCGTACAAAACGTAAAAAACGCCGTTTTTTCGCATGGTTTGTATTCCTGACACTATTTTTGACAATTTCCAACTATTTCCAGTCATTCTCGACCTTCCAAAATGCCACACGCGTGCGTCAAACTTTAAAATTCGTGCGCGCGTCAATAGGCAATATAATGTAAAAAGTGGTAAAAACATGTCTATTTTTTATTTATTTCTCCGCACTTTCTTGTGTAGAGGATAACTCAAGATCGGTTTTGTCAATTTCTTTCAATTTTGACACAGTCATAGGTCATAGTCATGAGACGTGACAGGAACATTTTCAAGGTCATCAAGTCTTCATGACGTCATCCAGGCGCCATTTTGTGTTTTTTGGTACTTTCAACTCATGATCATATCTTCATAACGAAAGTCATTTCTCATTCATATTTATCATGATCAAGGTCAATATCCGTCCGGTCAATTTCAGGTCAAAAACGCGCGCATGCGTACGTCCGCGCGTCAGCGCGCGCAAAATTTCAAAATGCTCCAAATCGTCTCAAATTCATTTTGGATACGTTTCAGGCCATTTTAAGCATTTCGCAAAAAACGCGCACACGCGAATGCGCGCGTTTTTTCGTTCGGCCGAACGCAACATAATTCGCCTATTTTTTTTGGCATGATATTCCTCATTTTTTTTAACAATTTGATACCATGTTTATCCTTTTATGACCATTAATAACGGAATGAGCGTCCGTTCAAGAAACATGTCCGTGCGCGCGATCTCTTGTAATACATAGCATATATGGGCAAAAACATGCCTATACAAAATTCATTGTAACTCTTCAGAATGGATGGGAACTCCCAATTTTTTTCATATTTGGATAGATTATGAGTCGGAGATATGATTTCATGTCTCATTTGACCCTCAATTAACTCATGACGTCATCATAATGGCCTCCGAACTCAAAATTTCAATTTGCATATTATGACGTCAGCATATTTTTGGAAAATTGATTGTATCTCTGTAAATATTGATCGATTTTCTTCCAAATTTTGATATGTTCTAGCTGAGACAATTCTCTACAAATGCAGTCATCACGATTTTTCATTTTGACAAAGGCATCATGGCGTATTTTTGCGATTAAAGGAGGCATGTCAATTTTTCACATTTTGCGTGTATTCTCTATGGGACATGACTTTTTCTCAAAACTGGATTCTACATTCCCGTCTTTCGCGAGCAATATCTCCGTTGTTTTAGTTTTTTTTCGCTGAGCTTCGAGTATGTTGTAGCTGAGACAATAAGCTATCACAAGTGTGCCCTTTATTTTTCGATCAGATGCCGGGATCATGCTCATATTTCACTTGCAAAGTGGGATTTGAGAATTCCATTTTCCGTTCACGTGTAATCGCTATGGGAAATGTTTTGGTATATGTTTTGTATATCGGTAACTTGTTCATTTTATTTTCCCACCACTTTATTGTGAGCGTGATTGCTCAAATTCGGCTCCATCAATTTTCATCAAATTTTGTCAGTCATCAGGCTTATCAAATTCAAGTGCCACCATTTTTTCAAGGTCATCAGGTCATCGTGACGTCATCCAGGCGCCATTTTGTGAAATCACATTATCAATCATATCTTCATGATGCGTCATCAAAGGTTATTTATATTCATATCACATATATATTAGGTCAAGGGTCAACAAGTCATGTCATCAAAGGTCACAAAGGTCATGACGCGCGTACGCGCGTCAATATTTTAAAATGCTCAAAATCACTTAACTATTAAACGAGAGTACGAATCAGGTCATTTTAAGCATTTCAAAAATTTCCGTCCGTGCGCGTCCGCGCGCGCGTTATGCGCAGCACGTTCACATCGTAAACACGCCGTTTTTTGCATGGTTTGTATTTCTGACACTATTTTTGACAATTTCCAACTATTTCCAGTCATTCTCGACCTTCTATAATGCCACACGCGTGCGTCAAACTTTAAAATTCGTGCGCGCGTCAATGGGCAATATAATGTAAAAAGTGGTAAAAACATGTCTATATAAAATCCGCCATAGCTCGTCAGAATGCCTGAATTCCTCTCCATTTTTTCATATTTGGATAGAGTATGAATTGGAGATATGATTTCATGTCTCATTTTGCCAGTACATATATCGTGACGTCATCATAAAGGCCTTGGAACTCAAAATACGAATTTGCATATTATGACGTCAGCATATTTATGGAAAATTGATTGTATCTCTGTAAATATTGATGGTTTTCCTCCAAATTTAGATATGTTGTAGCTAAGACAATTCCCTACAAGATAAGTTATCCTCACTTTTCGTTTTGATGACGTCATCAAAGTGAAAATTTCAATTAAAGGCGACATGTCAGAATTTTCTTAACGTGCGTGTTATCTACGAAAGTCGAATTTCGTTCACATCATGAATCTACATAACATTAATCTTTGAGCACTATTTAGCTTATTTAAGCTCTTTTTTCTTCCAAATTTTGATATGTTGTAGCTAAGACAATTTTCTACAAGATCAGTTATTCAGATTACATAACAGACCACCTAATTCGTCCTCATGACGAATTACATTTCTAGTTTTTATTTATTTCCCCCTTTTTGTTCAGGATAACTCAAGATCGGTTTGTCAATTTCTTTCAATTTTGGCACAGTCATAGGTCATTGTCATGAGACGTGACAGGAACATTTTCAAGGTCATCAAGTCTTCATGACGTCATCCAGGCGCCATTTTGTGTTTTTTGGTACTTTCAACTCATGATCATATCTTCATAACGGAAAGTCATTTTCATTCATATTTATCATGATCAAGGTCAATATCCGTCCGGTCAATTTCAGGTCAAAAAACGCGCGCATGCGTACGTCCGCGCGTCAGCGCGCGCAAAATTTCAAAATGCTCAAAATCGTCTCAAATTCATTTTGGATACGTTTCAGGCCATTTTAAGCATTTTGCAAAAAACGCGCACGCGCGCATGCGCGCGCGTTTTCGCGCGTTTGGCATTTTGCAACATAGAATCGCCAAATTTTTCTGTCATCATATTTGGCATATTTTTCCAAGCATTTTGATACCTTGTTTACCTTTTTCTGACCAGTAATAACGCAATGAGCGTCCGTCAAAGTATAACACCCGCGCGCGCTATCTCTATCCACAATACATGGGCAAAAACATGCCTATACAAAATTCATTGTAACTCTTCAGAATGGATGGGAACTCCAAATTTTTTTCATATTTGGATAGATTATGAGTCGGAGATATGATTTCATGTCTCATTTGACCCTCAATTAACTCATGACGTCATCATAATGGCCTTCGAACTCAAAATTTCAATTTGCATATTATGACGTCAGCATATTTTGGAAAATTGATTGTATCTCTGTAAATATTGATCGATTTTCTTCCAAATTTTGATATGTTCTAGCTGAGACAATTCTCTACAAATGCAGTCACACGATTTTTCATTTTGACAAAGGCATCATGGCGTATTTTTGCGATTAAAGGAGGCATGTCAATTTTTCACATTTTGCGTGTATTCTCTATGGGACATGACTTTTTCTCAAAACTGGATTCTACATTCCCGTCTTTCGCGAGCAATATCTCCGTCGTTTTAGTTTTGTTTTTGCTGAGCTTTGAGTATGTTGTAGCTGAGACAATAAGCTATCACAAGTGTGCCCTTTATTTTTCGATCAGATGCCGGGATCATGCTCATATTTCACTTGCAAAGTGGGATTTGAGAATTCCATTTTCCGTTCACGTGTAATGTCTATGTGGATTATTTTGGTATAGTGGTCATAGCACTTGCCTCCCATTCCGGCGACCCAAGTTCGATTCCTGGTGGGTCATTTTTTTTTTTTTTTTTGCCGTCGTTTTAAATTTGATTTTATGATCTTCTTCGACTATTATAACATATTATCATATACAATCACAAACAATGTAATAAAATGCCTAATTTTGCGTGTTATATCTATGGGAGAAGAATGTCAATCGTTTGAGTACAACCCTATGGGAAATCTGGTATTAAACCTAATATAGGGTTTATCTCCCAACTCTGCTACAATATCAAATCACCTTGCTAGTCTCCTTCCCAGACGTTTTACTTTTCCAGTTATTCAGCCCAAGGTATATGCATGTTTACGTCTCTCCCGTGGACATAGAATTGTTTACTTGTCTATACTTCTCTCTTTCTCTATATTAAATTCTATTTATGCTGGATATATTGAATGCATCGTTCTCCATTGCATCTCTCTCTTTCTCCTCTCTCTTGCTCTGTTTCCCTTCTCCTCTCTTATTTTGCCCCTCTCCTTCTCTTGCTCTGTCTCTGCATATATATCTCTCTCTACTCTTTTACCCTCTTCCTCGACCTCTTGCCTTGCCTCCCTCTTATTCTCTTGCTCTGTCTCCCTCTGCCTCTGCCCTTCTCTTTTTCTTCTCTCTCACCCTCCACCTCTCCCGCCTCTGGTTCTCGTTCTCCTTCTATTATGTCTTGTAATGTTCCTTAATTTTCTATAGCTCTGCCCTTTGCCCTTTGGCCTTGGAACTCAAAATACGAATTTGCATATTATGACGTCAGCATATTTATGGAAAATTGATTGTATCTCTGTAAATATGGATCGATTTTCTTCCAAATTTTGATATGTTGTAGCTAAGACAATTTTCTACAAGATCAGTTATTCAGATTACATAACAGACCACCTAATTCGTCCTCATGACGAATTACATTTCTAGTTTTTATTTATTTCTACCCTTTTTTTTGTTCGAGGATAACTCAAGATCGGTTTGTCAATTTCTTTCAATTTTGGCACAGTCATAGGTCATAGTCATGAGACGTGACAGGAACATTTTCAAGGTCATCAGGTCTTCATGACGTCATCCAGGCGCCATTTTGTGTTTTTTTTTGTACTTTCAACTCATGATCATATCTTCATAACGGAAAGTCATTTCTTATTCAAATTTATCATGATCAAGGTCAATATCCGTCCGGTCAATTTCCGGTCAAAAACGCGCGCATGCGTCGTCCGCGCGTCAGCGCGCGTGCAAAATTTCAAAATGCTCAAATCGTCTCAAATTCGTTTTGGATACGTTTCAGGCCATTTTAAGCATTCGCAAAAAAACTCGCACGCAC
>CP137674.1:390782-453027 GCA_037976565.1 Mesocentrotus franciscanus
AATTTGATGGTTATAAATTCCAGGTCACCAACAAAAATCTTATGACAGTCATATATCAGTAACACAACATTTTCTCTGGCAAGAATTGCTCCAGGTTAGGTATAGTATAAGTCCAGGACTTAAGTTAGTGATTCGATTAATATTTGGGATTGACTGCAGGGCAATTGTTGCCAGAGCAAATCTCATAAACTTCCAAGTTTTCATAAATGATACAGAATCACCAAAAAGCTTGAATTGGGAAATAATCAAGTATTAATGATGGCTTGAAATATGATATTTTTGGTGTATCGGTAGAAAACGTTTGTCATGATTTCGAAGGTCGTAAGTTGAAGGTCATTGTTAACAGAAATCATTTACTTGTCACAAACCTTCCAAATACTCATTAACAAAACAAATGTGACTGCGTCTCCTATATGACTCCGCCCTTAAAATGAATAATTTCAGAAATTGACCACTATGACCTTGACTTTTGACCTCATTGCTACCAAAAAAATGTCTTCCTATGAAGACCTCATAAGTTGAAGTTCATATCTCAAGTGAGTCTTGAGATATTGCGATGAGCTCTACACATGGAATTTCATAAGTTGACCTCTGTGACCCTTGACCTTTGACCTACCTTCTCCAAAATCTAATCAG
Source organism: Mesocentrotus franciscanus (assembly GCA_037976565.1). Taxonomy (NCBI): domain Eukaryota; kingdom Metazoa; phylum Echinodermata; class Echinoidea; order Camarodonta; family Strongylocentrotidae; genus Mesocentrotus; species Mesocentrotus franciscanus. The sequence goes on from CP137674.1 coordinate 391,419, forward strand.
ATCGTCTTCCTATGATGATACATTCTATCCTCAAGTTTGAAGTTTATATCTCAAGTGGTTCTTCAGATATCACGATAACGAACTCAATACATGGAATTTCATAAGGTGACCTCTGTGACACTTGAACTTTGACCTACCGACTCCAAAATATAATCAGATCGTCTTCCTATGGAAATACATTCTATCCTCAAGTTTAAAGTTCACACCTCGATTGGTTCTTGAGACATCACGATAACGAGCTCAATACCTGTAATTTCACAAGTTGACCTCTGTGACTCTTGACCTTTGACCTACATTCTCAAAAATCTGATAAGATCATCTTCCTATGGTGATACATACTATCATCATATTTGAAGTTCATATCTCAAACTGTTCTTGAGATAATGCGATTACAAGGCTAATACCTGTAATTTCGCTAGTTTCGTTGTTTTCGCTGTCCCTCCTTGCTTCTTTCTCATTAACTGTCCAACAGTAAGAGCTCTATTCACCTCTGCCTCCTTGCTTCTGTCTCAGTAACTGTCCAACAGTAACAGCTCTATTCACCTCTGCCTCCTTGCTTGTCTCTCAATAACTGTCCAACAGTAAGAGTTCTATTCACCTCTGCCTCCTTGCTTCTCTCTCAGTAAATGTTCAACAATAAGAGCTCTATTCACCTCTGCCTCCTTGCTTCTGTGTCAGTAACTGTCCAACAATAAGAGTTCTATTCACCTCTGCCTCCTTGCTTCTGTGTCAGTAACTGTCCAACAGTAACAGCTCTATTCACCTCTTCCTCCTTGCTTGTCTCTCAATAACTGTCCAACAGTAACAACTCCTACTAGTTACCTCTGCCTCCTTGCTTCTCTCTCATTAACTGTCCAACAGTAAGAGTTCTATTCACCTCTGCCTCCTTGCTTCTGTGTCAGTAACTGTCCAACAATAAGAGTTCTATTTACCTCTGCCTCCTTGCTTCTCTCTCATTAACTGTCCAACAGTAAGAGTTCTATTCACCTCTGCCTCCTTGCTTCTCTCTCAGTAAATGTTCAACAATAAGAGCTCTATTCACCTCTTCCTCCCTGCTTCCCTCTCACTAACTGTCCAACAGTAAGAGCTGAATTTACCTCTGCCTCCTTGCTTCTCTCTCAGTAACTGTCCAACAGTAAGAGTAGATCTATCAAATCTGAAATGGAAAGATTCAAACACCACATTACATCCCAAACTGCAACTTAGACCGAAATCAATAACTTTTGTAAGAACCAACAGTTCAGAAATAATGTTAATATCAATATTTTGTTTAGGTACTTCAATGCATTTTCATTTTAAGCTCTTTTCCTGTTTCAAATTGTACCATTTCTGTAATGACATTATCATGGGTGGTGGCACAACATAAATTTTTAACTGACCAATGTCTAAACCTCATCTACTTTGTGGATGACTTTTCAGTTTAAACAAGGCATTAGCGATGTTGTGTCTCGCCCACTTGTGAAAATAACTAGAATATCGCAATGTCCATTGCCATCTATAAGAATTGTAGGGCCTATCGCAAGCTGATTTTGAAATATCTGCCATAGAATGCAACATCCCATAAACTTTGAGAAGGGGTATTACATGATATGCTACTGCCTTTCACCTGCTTCCACTGCATCTACTCCCTCCCCCTTTGATACGAGTAAAATTATTGCATTGATATTTTACATGTGTGAAGGTAAAATGTGTTTGTGGTTGTAGTGTAGCTGAGGTTGCAGGTAAACTTTAACGCTTGACCTCAAATGACTTTTGACCTCTCTATATGACCTCCGACAGCACCGCAGCATAATGTTACCCCTAGTGCCTCTATCACCCAAGTTTGGTCACCATTGGACTAACAGTTGTCAAGTTATGTGTCAAAGAGAGTCTTGCACGAAAACTTTAACGTTTGACCTCAAATGACTTTTGACCTCTCTATGTGACCTCCGACAGCACCGCAACATGATGTTACCCCTAGTGCATCTATCACCCAAGTTTGGTCGCCATTGGACTAACAGTTGTCAAGTTATGTGTCAAAAGAGTCTTGCACGCTTGTCACATACCTTCCAAATACTCATTAACAAGACAAATGCGACTGCGTCTCTGCGTCGCCCTTAAAGGGATCGTTTAACAGTGTTAAATCTGAGATACACGGCCCTACATGTTATTAGTGTCTGTGATATGGTGTAATAATGAAGCCCTAAAAAAATTGCGCTTCAAAATGATCAAGAAGTGCCTCAAAAAAGTAAAATCTTTGATTGACCGGTTTTACCATACTCGTTTTCCCTAATAGACTATAGTGTTATGAAAACCATCAGGCGAACGGTTTTCAAAATTTGTAATTCCAATCATAAATATCTTGATAATCAGACAGGCGATCAGCTTGTAAAAGTCATGGGGTTCCTGACTGACCTAAAGGTTTATGATTATCATTGCATCATGAGCTAAATCCAGAATTTTGTTTCAGAATCTGAGACAAAGTTACGGATCCCTTTAAAATGAATAATTTCAGAAATTGACCTCTATGACCTCGACTTTTGACCTCATTGCTAAATAAAAAAGGTCTTCCTATGAAGACCTCATAAGTTTGAAGTTCATATCTCACGTGAGTCTTGAGATATTGCGATGAGCTCTACACATGGAATTTCATAAGTTGACCTCTGTGACTCTTGACCTTTGACCTGTCTTCTCCAAAATCTAATCAGATCGTCTTCCTATGATGATACATTCTATCCTCAAGTTTGAAGTTTATATCTCAAGTGGTTCTTGAGATATCACGATAACGAACTCAATACATGGAATTTCATAAGGTGACCTCTGTGACCCTTGACCTTTGACCTACGTACTCCAAAATATAATCAGATCGTTTTCCTATGGTAGTACATTCTATCCTCAAGTTTAAAGTTCACACCTCAATTGGTTCTTGAGACATCACGATAACGAGCTCAATACCTGTAATTTCACCAGTTGACCTCTGTGACTCTTGACCTTTGACCTACATTCTCAAAAATCTGATTAGATCGTCTTCCTATGGTAATACATTCTATCTTCAAGTTTGAAGTTCACACCTCGATTGGTTCTTGAGATATCACAATTACGAGCTCAATACCTGTAATTTCATATGTGACAAAGTTGGTCAAAGTGGGTGAAAACTCCTTTCGGTTTGAAAACATCTTCCTCTACTCTAAGACTAGTGCCCTGTAACATAAAAGATACAATCAATCTTACGATTGATATCAATCGTAAGTCTATGGTAAACCGTGTACTGAAGAGTTACAATCGATCGTAAGATTAATTGTATCTCTTTATGTTACAGGGCACAGATCTCTAAGTATATTATTTTCATAGACCTACATCTATGAAAATTCATTTATTTTGTTAGATCTAGATCTATAAAAGCATAGAATCTAGGCATTCTATGAAAGTAAATATCTTCCGGATACTGTACTTTAAACTTTAAAGTACTTAAATTTTGGAGATATTGCTAGCCATGTCGCAAATCTATAAAAATCTTCTCCCATAATCTCATAGACTTTCTACATGACTGGAATCCAGCCATGAAAGAGTGTTAAGGGTCCCTTCATAGCGGTATGGGGTAGACTACCATCTTTCGAGGATATGTCAGAAAAATACCTAATGAATATAAGAATATCCTGAGAATGATGGTTATTCCTGATCCTGTCTACACATTCACAGAGGCAAACCTAACTAACTTTAGTAACTAAGTTAGATCTACGTGTAGACCGATAAATAGATCTATTTCGGTCCCGGGATATGCTCCACTGAGACTATTATCTGGTTGCGCGAATCCCGGCTTCCCACATAGACCGATAAAACCAATGCCCACAACAGTCGTGGAGAAAATTGTGTGCAGAAATAGATGCGCACAACACAGCACTTTCATGAAAGTGACAGCGGCTGGTCGGTCTCCTTACAAAAATGCCAGATTGCAACATCTAAGCACACTTTCCGGAATCTTTCTAGTTAAAGTAAGTATATTCTAGATTCTAATTCTATAATCTATATTAATTTTTGAACTTCAAAATATGGTAAAAACAAGCCCTTATCAGGGCTTTTCAATCGTGTACAAAGTGAATGGGGCCGGATCTGGCCCCATAGACTCCACGTTATAACTCCGACTTAAAACCACCACGTAGACACATACAGAACCATCTGTATGTCACGCTGTGTTAACCTACCTCTAAATAAAGTAGGGTAATCTAATCTGGCTTTAGGGTATTATTGCATTATAATTCTTTAATTAGATATTTTTAATCTTCTTTAGTGGAATTTTCAGACCCTTTTTTGGAGCATGCCTCCTTGGGCTTGGGAGATACAATCCAATCTTGGTGCATGCACTTTCCATTAGTACTAGTAGGAAATCACCACTGTACAGCAGTTCCCTGTACTACAAGGTAAATTCAATGAATTGACCTTGTATTAGTATATTGGCGGTGCACTGCATTCACACTATGCACGCTTTGCCGTGATTTCGAGTTACATACAGAATAACGTGTCGCTGCACACCATGATTGATATTGCATTGAATGCCGCATAAAAATGAGAGGGAAATCTCGGATAATCAACTAACCTGTTAATATGTTACACGATGTCTAGATGATCTAATATCAAGATATTGTCGAAGTCAAAGAGAAACGTACGTTGCATGCTCGAAATGTCCAAGCGACGTTGCTTAAACCAACTACGGTATCCTCAAAAACACAAAAAACAATTGAAAAAAGTGATTTTTTTTTGCAATACTACCTGTATATTATAACTAAACTCTAAAAATATTGATTTTTATTTTTATTTTTATTTTGACAACGACATCATGGTCTAAATTTGCAATTAAAAGGAGGCATATCATTTTTCACATTATGAAGATATGGTACATACTACCGATAATTAGGTGGTCCTTCGATTTATGGGGTCATTCAAACCAATTAATTGCCCTTTAATGTTTCTATTCTAGTGATCTCCATTCCCAAAGTCAACTCAGTAGGCCTACACTGCAAAAACCAGGGTGTTAAATTTATCACAAGCGTGTTAAATCTAACACCGGTCCAGAATCTACATATAATATGCATCCACACCCACTGATCTTCAATTAACATCATTTTTGGTGTTAAAATACATCACTTAAACTGCTGGGTGTATCTTAACACCATATGGTGGTGTTAATTTGACACTTTGCATGGTGTTAATTCAACACTAGTGGGTGTGGATGCATATAGATGCTAGGCTAGTGTTAAATAACACCATTTTTGCTGTTAAAAATATTTAGTATCGATAATATAATTTAATATCGATACCAATCTAACACTGAAAGCTTAATTAACACCAGCTCAGTGTTGCATATTTAACACCAGCATTTTTGCAGTGTCCATAACACAAGAGGCGCACTGCCTAAACCATACCGTTTATCCGCAGTGAAATTTCATGCGAATAATCCATAATAGAATCATCAAATCAAACCTCATATAGCTCAGTATACCCTGTTAATTTATCTCATATATCCATCATCATGATCTTTATGATCATCATCATTAGCGATTATCACAATCATCATCATGATCATAACAATCATACTGATAATCATCCTTATGATGACCGTCATCATTAACGACATCATCATAATCAACATCTACATCATCTACATCATCATCATTGACACAGTCTACATCATCATAATCATCATCATTATCGACATCTACATCATCATCGACATCATCACAATCATCATTATCGACATCTACATCCTTATCATAATCAACATCATAATCATCATCATATCATCATCATAATCATCATCATAATCATCATCATAATCATCATCATTATCGACATCTACATCATCACCATCATTATCGTCATTAAACACCAAAGTGGACTCAGGCCGCCTTGTAAATTACGTGCTGTGAAAAAAAAAATCATATTTTTCACATATACGTCAGTTTTGCTTTTGTAAGCCAGCCCAAGTCCACTTTAGTGTTTCACATACCAATTCAGGACCGAGGCTGGTGTCAAATGTTTTCACTCAATCTAGGTTTCATGGTTTTATACGTTACCTAGATCGGCAGCTTCAGTCCACTTTCAACCTACAATGTATGTATAACAGTTGTCTTAGACCTCTTGAAGCACAATTCAATACAGTCCATTCCCGTTATAAAAAAGTCTTGATTTACTGATCATTTCTCACTAAAACATAAACACATGTGCACTCGCATACATATGAAATCAACACTGGAAGAACTGCATAAGATTAATTGTATCTGAGCTCATTATAACGGGAGTAGACTGTATATCAATATAGTTATTAATATTATTAATTATAACACTATTACAACTTGAAACCTATCCACTCACTCCTCAAAGAAATAAGAATCACATATTACATAACAATGCACAAACTACAAACATGGCTCATAAAATAATTAATGTATGAACACCCCCAATCTTGATGAGTACATGTATTTCAATCACATAAATAGATTTAAACAGTTATTCATGAAAATATAAAAATACTTTAATACAAATATAAACACCAATAACAATATATTGAGCAACTTTCATCTGTATCATTGTATCGAGGATCAACCCACAATCTCATACATCGACTTTACATGATATTTTCAATTGGAAGAAATTGAGTACACAACAAAAAGAACATGTATGCATGTCATGATGTTTAAAATCTTAAATGATCTAGCTACAGAATATCTGAAATTATCCTTTATAATTAAACCACGTACTTACAGTACTTACTTCACTTTAAATATAACCTTATAGTCTCTCAAAACCCAAAACAAATAGTTGTAACTGTTCGTTGTTGTATAGGTGCTTCAATGCACATGCAATCAATTTACAGTCTCATGTAGTACAAGTTCCACTGTCAAGTAATTAAAAGAAAATGTACGCTGATGATAGAAACGTTTGTTGCAATTGTATGTGTTCAAACACTACAGTGCATCCCATAAAAAAAGTAAACCCAAATTGCTCAATTATCCATGACAGCACAGGTATAAATTGGACAACACCCCCAATCTTGATGAGTACATGTATTTCAATCACATAAATAGATTTAAACAGTTATTCATGAAAATATAAAAATACTTTAATACAAATATAAACACCAATAACAATATATTGAGCAACTTTCATCTGTATCATTGTATCGAGGATCAACCCACAATCTCATACATCGACTTTACATGATATTTTCAATTGGAAGAAATTGAGTACACAACAAAAGAACATGTATGCATGTCATGATGTTTAAAATCTTAAATGATCTAGCTACAGAATATCTGAAATTATCCTTTATAATTAAACCACGTACTTACAGTACTTACTTCACTTTAAATATAACCTTAGTCTCTCGAAACCCAAAACAAATAGTTGTAACTGTTCGTTGTTGTATAGGTGCTTCAATGCACATGCAATCAATTTACAGTCTCATGTAGTACAAGTTCCACTGTCAAGTAATTAAAAGAAAATGTACGCTGATGATAGAAACGTTTGTTGCAATTGTATGTGTTCAAACACTACAGTGCATCCCATAAAAAAAGTAAACCCAAATTGCTCAATTATCCATGACAGCACAGGTATAAATTGGACAACACCCCCAATCTTGATGAGTACATGTATTTCAATCACATAAATAGATTTAAACAGTTATTCATGAAAATATAAAAATACTTTAATACAAATATAAACACCAATAACAATATATTGAGCAACTTTCATCTGTATCATTGTATCGAGGATCAACCCACAATCTCATACATCGACTTTACATGATATTTTCAATTGGAAGAAATTGAGTACACAACAAAAAGAACATGTATGCATGTCATGATGTTTAAAATCTTAAATGATCTAGCTACAGAATATCTGAAATTATCCTTTATAATTAAACCACGTACTTACAGTACTTACTTCACTTTAAATATAACCTTAGTCTCTCGAAACCCAAAACAAATAGTTGTAACTGTTCGTTGTTGTATAGGTGCTTCAATGCACATGCAATCAATTTACAGTCTCATGTAGTACAAGTTCCATTGTCAAGTAATTAAAAGAAAATGTACGCTGATGATAGAAACGTTTGTTGCAATTGTATGTGTTCAAACACTACAGCGCATCCCATAAAAAAAGTAAACCCAAATTGCTCAATTATCCATGACAGCACAGGTATAAATTTGGACAGAATATGAGTTATATGAAATAAATATTAATGCCACATAAGTTATAATTTTTAATATATGGAAATCAAGGTAGATTATACTTTTTTTCTTGATCACATGCACTGTATAATCACATTTTGTGCAAATAATTGTTCAATCCTTAACAAACAAGTAAACACATTACAAATTTCCTCTACCCCATATTTGTGTGGACTGCTCCTATTGTCAAACATTTCCATTAACCAAAATTTCAAGTTATCTCTTGTAACATTCTAAAGTTATCAAATAACAATTGTGTTATTTCCTTACTCTTTGATGTGCAATTATCACATTTTAGGCAAGCAATCATTTAAATACAACTTTACACTTGACCTAACAAACATATCCATACAGCACAGTAATGGTAACATATTTTAAAGAATCGAAATAACTTTTCGCATACTAACAAACTGACAGAAGTTCATAAAGTAGATGAAGTATAACCAACATCATGGATAATCTCCTTCATAACCCCCTTCCCCCAAAAGGGTTATCACTTTCCAAAACTAACCCTCAAAATTCACCTTCAGAACTCCATGATATTGCCAACAAAAATAAGTTATAACCAACAACTAACCTCATCAAGAACAACAAAATCACATTTACATTTATAGTTGGGGTCAAAAGTTTCCATACAAATGATAGAAAATGTTAAACTAAGATTGTTACCACGATAAGAACATTACGCATCATTTGTTTTGATGAAAATAGTTCAGAATGGTATCTACTTGTACTTTATTTTCATAGAATATGTTTTCATATATTTAGCAACATAATTGATGTTACTTCATGAACTCAATGGGTAAAAAGTTTACATACACCATCTAAAACAATTGGTGGCACTGCCTGTTATTTGCTTTATTTTTTGTTTTTTTGACTTGTGGAAGCTATCAACAAGCTTTTTACATACCTCTCCTGAGATTATTCTCCACTCCTCTCCACCAAGATTGCAACAATGCAGTTCCTTTTGAAAGTTCCATTTAACAAATACCACTTTTTAGGTCTGGCCATAGGTTTTCTGTAGGGTTCTGGTCTAGGCATGTGACAATCACTTCATAATTTCTTACTTTGCTCTCTTTTACCCACCCTGAAAATTTTAATAATTGTTGAAGTCATTGTGATGATTAAAGACCCTACTTTAATATGGTTCCATGTTTCAGGCTGACATATTGATTAATGCTACATGCTCTAACACCACACTTTAAATACAGCCCATAGATAAACCCAAATATAAAGTGTGATACTGGAGCATATGTAGCATCATATCAATAGGTCAGCCTGAACTCTGAACCATACTGGAATTTGGTCTTTAATTATCACAATGACCCAAACAATCATTAACACCAGTCCAAGAGTCAGTAAGTAGGTAAAATAGACTACAGAGAAAAAGTTGAGATTATGGAGTAATTGTCACATGCAGAGACTTAAATCCTATAGAGACCCTATGAACAGACCTCAAAAACATAATTTGCAGAAAGAAACCTACCAGAGTGACTGAATTTCTGCAATCTCGCTGGAGGAATTATCTTAGATGTATGGAAGAAGCTTGTTGAAAGCTTCCACAAGAAAAAATAATAAAAATAAAGCACAATGCAGGCAGCATCACCAATTATTTTGGTTGGTGTATGAATTTATCCAAATTAAAGTAATATCAACCAGATATATGTTGCTAAATACATTTTATGAAAATATACTCTATCCAAATGAAATGGATACCATACCTGACCATCTTCATCCAAATAAATGATGCCAAATATTGTTATTATAATAAAAATCTCAGTTATATAATTATCTTGATACCATGTGTATGTTGACTTTTGACCCCAACTGTCTATGTACCTGCCTCAACTAATACCTATACATCTAAAGGTAGAGTCTTACATATAAACTATAAAATATAAACTTAAACATCAAGAAATAAATAAAACTAAGCACTCAAAAGAAGATCAATCTATATCTTCCTCAGTCTGTATCCATAATCTGTCTCAACCTTACACACTCCATCACCATCCCCTCCTGCCTTGTAGACAGTATTCCCCTTACAGGAGAGTCTGCATGTTTACTTGAATCACCGACTGCTCCGTCACTGTGACCTCATACTCAGTTCCATCAACTACAAATACCATTTCGTACGGTACTTCCAGGCTATAAGGAAACAGACAAACACAATATAATATAGTTAAATATAGATATTCAAATAATTCCTATACCAAACAATATTATTACCCATGTTCTTCCAAACACCCTTTAATTGTACTCCTGTGTATAGATTGTGTGTGGCTCCTGGGTACACAAAAGGCTTTCTTTTTCAAACCTATATCACTTCATGACTTCAAAGATAATTCTATACATCCAAAGGAAAATCAGACTAATAATAGTATGAAAGTACATAACTGAATATTTGTAACAATGGGAAAATTGCTAATCACTGTGAAAATTGGTCAAAAAACTATTATGGCATAGCAACAGTATTCTATTATAGATTTCCACTTTTAAAGGGAAATTAGTGTTGTGGTCATGAGATTGAATTGTAAAAGAAAAACTGTCTAAAAGTGATTTGGAAAGATTGGTAGTTCACCTAAGACTTGTTGTGTTTTGGAATCGCCAAAATGATAATATTGATATGAAATTCACTCAAATTCTGCCAAGAGTCACATGCACTACACATATAAATGCATGTATGGGACTACATATAATGTTTGGCCCAAACATTTAAACAAACAAAAAATTGTCATAATATGAGTGAGCGCATTTGAAGCGTAATCCTTGCCACTGGACCTTTTTACTATTATATTCTTTCCAGAACAAATGAAAATAATTTAAAAGCTTGCAAATATTTTATTAACTTTTCACACTACTATCTATGCAGTAGATTCTGAAATTTGTCTGGAAACTGTTCTTCAGGTCCTTTCATTAACACAAAAAAGAACACTTTAAATGGATTCTTTAGTATAGTTGGTAAGATACATACTACTCCCACATACCTACTTGATAAAATGATTGAAGTACATGTAATCATAACAAAAACAGATAAATGAAATAACAAAAATTGACCACTAATAAAATTATCTTCCTATACTAACATATCATTTAATATTCATAGCTCATATAGTTCCTGAAATATCACAAGAATGACAAAGACAACAAACAGACGTCAACCCCCAACAATAATGCCTGTCTTTACCTCTGGTGGACAGAAAGTTAAAAACGCTTATTATATTTCAATGCAAACAAACTTACTCTTCACACGTAACAGCGACTATTTCCCCAGTCATATCCTCATCATTTCTTGCCACAGTCTGCAATACAACAACAAAAAAAAAAAAGATATATAAAAATGTGCAACAACAAAACAAATCTTAGATTACCATATTTAGACCCAATTCATTTCAGAGTAATTCATAGAATAACAAGTCAGATTTCACACAAGACGCAATGCAAATTTGGCAATTTTCTATCCATTGAGCAACCTCTCCGATTATTCTTAAAATATTCTAGTTACCCGGTACTCCATTTATTATTTTTGAACATACCTAGCGTTTCTGCACCTACAGGAGAAGTTAAAATTGATATCATGTTATCACACAAATGGATAGTTCACACACTTTTATCTCACATGGAAAACATGATGAAATCACACAATATGCTTCCCCAATGCTTCTTGGTCCTGTTAGCACTTTAGTAGGCACCCCTTATAATGGAGTGAAATTGGTGTCATTTGAAAGCACAGTAAAAGCTCTATCATGCCTGTAAATATGTGCACATTAGCACACACAAAAAAATAAAAAATAAAAACAAATACTAAAAAATAAAAAAATAAAAAACAGGTTGTTAAGAAGCATGAGTGGTAAGCAGTACAACACAAAGTATGGGAGACTCCATTTATTGTTAACTTCATAAGAAAAACATTATGGAAATTAAATCCTCAGAAAAATATACAGTTTCATAGAACTAGAGTCAATACATGTATAGCAACACTATGATCCTGGTATGTACACAATTATTTCATTTAGGAACATAGTTAATACAAGGCAGATAATAACAATAATAATAATCTCCATTTACACCACGTAATGTATATCATAATTGACACTCCAAAAGCAAATATAAATTTTATTTTTATTTCATTAGCCTAAGTGTACAAGCACAATTTCTTTTTTTTACCACACATTTCTGAAAACTTTGCAGTACGTACGTGCCACTGCTCAAAAACATATCTCTGTAATGGAAAATGCCTCAGCAACACTACCATAGCCATATTCTATAAGTTTTTACATGGTTATGATATGTCACTATGTCATAATCAAATCATAATTACCCCTTCTTGTCAAAACACTTGAAACATACCAAAGTATAATAAAAACGCACATCATAACTAAACCAACTTAATCATAATAATTCCTTTGTGAAAAATCCATGCTTTTGATATCATATCCATGATAAAGCTATACAACTATTGCATGCATTTGTACAAACCTCAACATGGAGAGCTGGTGTTGACTCTAGTTGTTTGGTGTTATTCCATTCGGTGATAACCACACACTCAGCCTTGATTCGTTGATTGACTGCAAAAGGAATATCAGTGTGTTCCTCCCACAAACTCAGTCTGATTGCCTCATTCCCTTCATTAAGCGATATTGTCCTGAGCCTTTACCGCCTGCAACGTTTCTGACATCACCAATCTACACAAATACAAAATTTAAACAACAAAACTCACCCAAAGCTCAAATATACTAGCAAGTAAAGACTTGTAGACAGACCTACATCTAAAATATACAATGTAACCAAAGATAATATGGACACTCTTGATATTTCCATTTGAAATGGATCTCATGCCATGTACTTTGAAGGGGATATGTAAATCATCAATCTGTATGTATCATTAATTAATTAAAAAAAGAAGCATGTCATTATGTACTGCAGATGGAATTACAGAGTATTTCTTTCATCCCAGAGTCATGAATCATTAATGAGCCTGGGTACAACAAAAGGTTTTATGAACTATTGGTGCAAATCACAATGACATTGTTGCTTTCTAAATTCATTACTGAGACACATATTTTGCAGCATAGGTTTTGTCAAAATTGGAATTCAGAAAGCAACAATGCCATTGTGATTTACTCCATTAATTTATGACAACCTTTTGTTGTACCCAGGCTCATTAATGATTCATGACTCTGGGATGAAAGAAATACTCTGTAAATCCACCTGCAGTAGTACACAATGATATGCATCTATTCTGAATTAATTACTGATAAGATACACACAGATTGATGATTTACATATTATATCCTATCACACCCTCCCCAACACAACCTTGGGTTGCCAAATATGGAAATAAAAGACCCCCTCTCACCCAAATCGTTTTTTGGGGAACACCTTCTCATTTTGGGGCTGATTTTCATAGCATACATACATGTACTACAACACCATTTACAAAGATCAACCCAAATCGAACAATTGTGAATACCATTATAATTCACCCCACAAACAAAAATTAGGGATTGACTGCTATATAGAGGCATTGTTGTTTCAATAGACTCACTTGAAATGAGTAACGACTTGATATCACGAAATTTACAAATGAATAACACAAGAAAAAAAGGCTTACCTCTCCCACATTTCCTGTCACACTAACCCTCTTCTTTGACGGAGATGCTTTCACTTCTGAAATACTAATTACAGGAGGATGAAGAAAGTTCTCTACCAACTCTTCAGGAAATTCGAAATCTGCAACTTTGCAGAAAATCTGAAAAACAAACATCCAAAATTTCAATTAAAATCAGCTTCCCAATCATATCACCAATGACAGTCCCCAAACTAGTTAAAATTGTCAAAAGCATTCACAACCAAAATTACAGTTGTACACTTAAGTCCATTGTCCAGATAGATTTCATATCCACCCCAGACAAGATAGTGATTTAAACTTCAAAAGTTCAAGAACTTTAGTTATATTTCATAAATTGTTTAGAAAATTAGAAGTTATGATTGTTGGACCATATTTACTAAGAACAAATTAGAAAAGCAATCATCTGTGCATTTTGATGCATATATTGTGAAAACCAAGGAGGTTATGGAACAGAGGAGGTTTATTTCATGATTTTTCATAACTATATGGATACAACTACTCCTGGAAAGCAATGCACCCAAGTTCTATTAACGTGTGTACTGTAAATCTCCCGTACATGTAGATCCTTTCTACATCTAGTCATACTACCTAAGCTAGCTCTCTGTTGGTTATCAATTTCTGACATACAGTATATCATTCTAGTTAACCTAGCTCTCTGTTGGTGTACATCATTATCAATTTCTGACATATATCATTCTACAACAGTGAGCTATAAGCATTGCCTATGATAGGCCCTGTGGAGAGAACCATTTTGTTTTTCAAAAAGGCCTTAGTTTTCCACAATCGCAAATATTACAACTCAGTCATGCAAGTTAGCTTGGAACTTTGGCAATGATTATTCCCATTCAATCAGTCATTAAAATTTAGGAATTGAAAATAGAATTTGTAAAAAAATTTTTTTCATAAAATGCAACACATGTAGAGAAGTCCATAGGGAGACTCTAGCAGACGACACCTGGAAATGCTGTCTGCTAGGGTCACATGATGATGTGGTCCCATGTACTTCTTTACATGTGTTGCAATTTGAGGTTATTTGTGCAAATTATCTAAAAGTTGATTTTTACACATTCTATTTTCAATACCTAAATTTTCAATGACTGATTGAATGGGAATTACAAAGTTCCAAGCCAACTTGCATAAGTTGTAATATTTGAGAATGTGGAAAATTAAGGCCTTTTTGAAAGATGACCCTCTGCTCTCAGGGCCTAGACATAGCCATAGGCAATGCTTAGATCTAGTTATAGGAAACTCAATGTGATATCATTTTTCTGACATGTTTCTGACATGTATGACCACATTGAGTTATAGAGTTGGCCCAATAGGCAGATGTGGAGAATCCATCTTGACTGCAAAAAAAAGGGGTGCTTATTTTCCACATTCTGAAATCTTACAACTCCTGTATGGCAGCTTAGAATTTTCCGGCCCACTATTTTATCCATTCACTTGGAAATAAGAAATATCAACATTTGGAAATCTAAAACTGAAAAAAATCACCATTTAAAAAAAATATGCACATTTCTGGAAAGTATCCCTTACAAAAAAACCTAATGGTAAATGAATGGTGTTTGAATGGTAGCGTCAATGGTAAATGGTATTTCAATGGTGTTCCAATGGTGGATTCTGTATGGTGAATGGTGTTTCAATGGTGGTGTACGATGGTGAGTGGTGTTTCAATGGTAGAGTTTGTATGGTGAATGGTGTTTCAATGGTAGAGTCTGTATGGTGAATGGTGCTTCAATGGTGGAATTATGGTGAATGGTGTTTCAATGGTGGCGTCTGATGGTGAATGGTGTTTCAATGGTGGAATCTTCACGGTGAATGGTGTTTCTGTGATACATGTCTTTGTTAAATGGTGTTCCAATGGTGGCGTATGATGGTAAATGGTGTTTCAATGGTAGAGTCTGTATGGTGAATGGTGTTTCAATGTTGGAATTGTATGGTGAATGGTGTTTCATATGGTGGCGTCTGATGCCTTGAATGGTGTTTCAATGGTGGAGTTTGTATATATGGTCAATGGTGTACGTTTCAATGGTGGAATCTTCACGGTGAATGCATATTTCTGTGATACATGTCTTTGTTAAATGGTTTTTCAATGGTATTGACTAAATGGTAATGCTGTTTCAGTGGTAGTGACTTAATGGTTATGGTGTTTCACCGTGACTTTATGGTATATTAGTGACTAAATTGTGAATGGTGTTTCAGTGGTAGTGACTAAATGATAATTGGTACATATGTACTTCGATGGTAGTGACTTAATTTTAAATGGTATTTCAATGGTAATTACTTATGGTAAATGGTAGTGACTGGTAAATAGTGTTTAAGCGTGTACAGTCTGTATATGGTGAATGGTGTTTCAAAGGTAATAATAATAATAATGAATACGGTGCTTATAAAGCGCTTACCACCGAAATCTCTAAGTGCTAGACAAACAAAATACAATGATAAACAATTACATATCAAACAAAACAAAAATTCACTTAAACACATAAATTACAATACATATGAAATATACATCAATGTGTAAAGAGTAAGTTAATCAAAAGACGTTTTACTGCGGAAATACCGACATCCATCTGGGGCCCGTTTCATAAACCATTTGACTTACTATAACAAATTTGATATCTATAACAAATCTAATTACGACTATGGCAATCTCTCATAGAAGTGAAAATCTGTTCATGAAACTAATAATTGTCCGGACACCCAACCCACCATCTATTTTTCCATCTAAACAGTACTTTTTTCTTGATTGGAAAGGGTCTTTAATCACTGTGTTGAGTATTTAAACCTTCATTGTTTAAAGAAAAATTGTTGAATTGAAATAAACAGTAAGTGAATCATGTGCATTGGTTGCTATAATTGCCAGCTAAACAAAAGGTCTTAATTAATAACAATACAAATTGTTATCTAGAAATTGTTTTCAGTGTTGACAGAATTAAGACATCTTTTCATTGCCAAAATAAAATCATGCGCATTGATTGCTATATTGCCAGTCTACTATTTCTTGATTGTCTTATATTTTGTCTCAATTGACATTATTGAGGCTCGTATTATTTGATTGTTAACTAATGTAAAATATACAAACATGTACTATGTGGAATTACCACATCTTACTAATGCCAAGAATCTTGTATGAAGCATATACTTATTTTTATGATGTGACAATTGTTTTCATTGCTTCCAGGGGCGGGGGACGAGATGCGAGGGACGAGGAGCAGTACGTGGCGCAATGAGCAAAAACGTTTGGGGCAGAAAAAAAAATCCGCATCACCACCATGCACTCTTACATGTTACATGCAGGCCCCGCAGAACGTTTTTCAAAGTGGGGGGCTAAAGTATTTACGATCAGGTAGAGCAAAGCAAGCGAAGCAAGTGGAGCGTAAATTGACGTGGGGTCCAGGGGGCAAAGCCCCGGCGGGGGTCAAGGGGTGAGACCCATGAAGCTCAGGGGTTTTAGGCATTTAATTACGGTCAGATGAGCATATTCTTATACCTTATTTGTGACACTGGCATGCAGGTCACTAATTGGAGTGGGGTCCAGGGTGCAGAGCCCCCAGAAGCTCAGGGGTTTTAGGCATTTAATTACGGTCAGATGAGCAACCAGGGGGCAGAGCCCCCGGAAGCTCAGTGAAAAATCATGCCATCATGCATTTTGTTTTGGGGGAACTGCCCCAAGCCCCTCCCCTATCAGTAGGCCTACGCAAGTGCGAGGGAGCATAGTGAACAAGAGGGGTAAAGGTGACGGAAGTGAATACCCCTCAGTCCTCACAGGTTTTTGAAGTTTTTGTATTAAAAATTACATTCCTTAGCAAAACTATAGTATAAAAACAAGCAATATACTTTTTCACACTTCACTTTTCTTGGTATTTACTTGTACATTTTGAAGGATATTATGAGAGGAAGCATAGCTCCCGAGCGAGAAGATTTTTGCAAATTTTTATTTGTCTAAACGCTGCACTCTTGGGCCCTCCAGAGCCTAAAAGTGTGTTGCAACCTTTAGTATTTGCTATACATTTTTTGGCACTTTTTCAAATTTTCAGGGGGGAATGATTCCCCTCCGACCCCGGATCGCCGCCCCTGATTGCTTCTCATAATAGTGTGAGAAAAAATGAAATAAAACAATATACAATCTTTAATACATGTTTAAAATGATCTTGTATCTATGTATTTCTGTTGTCTAAGACAATTTTGTAAGTTTTGGGAGAAAACAGGAGGAAGAGATAAAAGGAGAGAAAATGTCTTAATTACTCATGAGAAATTCCAAGATTAGATGAAGCAAGATGATGAGTGATGGCTTGGAGAGAAACTTTGAATCTATTCAGAGTTGTGATTTTTTGAGCAATTAAAGTATAAATAAGAATGAGGGAAGAGATCCTGTTGAGCAAATCTTTAGAATAGTGGAGGAAGAGATGTGTGACAATAAAACAGATTGTTATATGTTCAGGACGTTTGACATGAGGGATAATTATTCATCATATTTTATCTTTAGTTCTTATCACATCATTCTCTAGTTTTACACTTTCATCCTCCATCTCGTGATGTAGCATTTTTCCCCCTTAAATCTCTTCATCTTCTATGTCTATTTTATTTTGTCAGCTCTCCTTACTCATTCTTCAAACAATGGCCTTTGTATTTTATCTTTTTTCATTACGATCTGCAAATCTAACACCATGAATGAGTATAAATAGAGAACGTTAATTCGAACCTGTGCATTGGTGCAAGTACAGTGCGTCGGCTGCTAGCGTTTCGCATGGTGGCGTTCAGACGTTAGCGGCGCTCTTGCTCTCTTTTCCATCCCATCGTCCCTTGCGGTAGCCGGTAGGCTATTTGAACTTAACTACCATTTGAACTTCGTCCGTGCTTGAAATGGCTTTAGATCCTACGTAGAAATCCCGTAAGTACATGTCATATTTATTCCCCAATACGAAGAATAATATTTATATCTATGTGCTCTTTTATATTTGAATACTTTTCCGGCGGTTAAACAAAGATTGATTATGAGAGCTCGTGTGCGAGTGACTGTCCAATATTAATTTCGTGCGTCAGTATAGTAGTAGGCGAGTCGAGAGCGGAAGCTGCCTGTAGCGCCCGGGCTAGACCCGGGCATTATTGTATAAGTCCATACTGTCATTCGATGCTGTTAATTATATCCGGAGTTGGCTGTCGGATTTAATAAACATCACCTACATGTAGGCCTAGATCTAGATCAAAAAATTGAACATAATTTTCAATGTTGGTAAAATAGTAATTTTAGTAAAGACAATATCCAAATTAAATTAGCACGATTAATTCTGCAAATGCTCATCAATCAATGTTTAAATGATCATGCTCATTCTATTCTATTTCTAGACTAAAGATTTAATTCCCCTCTCTTTTGATGATCATACTCATTTTGTTATTCTAAGGATTTAATTTCCCCTCTCTTTTACAGGAAAATGTACAGAAGAACTTGTGGCAGTACCAAATGCTTGCCCTCTTTGAGTTTGTGCTTGAAGCAAGAATGTCCTGGAGAAAACAGACCACCACAAGACTAATGAGAAGGTAAACATGTTTTACCTTTGATTTTTAACTTGATCTGTTTAGTTTGTCAAGTGAAAGGAAATTTTGAAATGAGTGAGGTGACTGAGGTCAAGGCCAAGTTGGAGGCAGATGCAAAGGGCCGGTTTGAGAAGTATCCATTCAGGGGTGGCTAAGCTATGCGTACATCAACATGTATACTAACAAGTTGCTGTAGATTTTATTTAAAATGTATTTTAACTTTTAACATTTGAAGGTCATGTAGAAGGGGGTCCAATACATGAAATGGAATGGCAAGCAAAAAGAAAAATAATTGATCTTCCAATTTTGCTGAAAAAGTAAACATTGAAGACAACTGAAGTAATAAATAATGCTTTTTTATTTGTATTTTCTTACATATTCAGTTAATATTTATTGAATTGTTTATAATTCTGTTCCAGGGATTGAGAAAGAGGAGATCATGGGGTGCCTCAAGGTTCCAGTTTTGATGTTCTGCCCCTTACCTCGAAGCGATGGCCCCTTGTGTCTGACAATATAGGAGCAATGCACAATGGACTGGTAATTCATAATGAATATTACAATATTTTTCAATAAAGTCTGGGAAAGAATTTAGAAACAGAGATAACCTCATAACATGTGAGTCTGTCATGGCATTAAGGTTAAGACGACATTTGCTCCTGCAGCGACTGCTCCAGGCTTTATATAGTCAAAAGTGTAGGGTTGGGCTGAGGGTTGTAATTGAGATTGAGGTGGTTTAGAGTAAGGGTTAGGTCTAGTTTTGGGTCCAGGGATGAAGTTCAGTATTTGGTTTAATAGTGTAGGAAATTGACGTGGAGCAATTGTCTCGGGAGCAAGTGTCGTACAACCGATTTTCCAGCAATCCATGTGCTGGTGGAGCTGATTGTATCTTGCTCATCATTGGCAGTTTGAAAATCTTCCTCTGTATTGTGATAGCAGCAACATGATGAAGAGTGGAAGGGAAAATAGTATTCAACACTTCTTTCTATCATTTACAATAGCTTTAGTAAAGTAATAAATACACTGACCTGCAGTTTGCAAAAATGTAGCACTATATTAACAATTAAAAGAAGTAACTGCTTTTTACGACATGCTCTATTGGCAATTGTTTACTGGTTATGTTGTAACACAAAATGAATTCTTAACCTTAATCCTGGATCCATTGCTAAACATAATGTCAACCCTTAATGTATTAAACATTGCCAGTCTGCCAGACCCAAAGTCAGGTTACCCTATTGTTCAAAGTTGATATTTTATTGCACCTTTACTGAAAGTTCAAAAATTTCTGCAAAACCGTACCCGATGTTCACTTTATAATTATTATTGTACACTGCTTTCATGAACATGCCATAAGTGTGAAATCATTGTATGTCTCTATATACAAACAGGTGCCTGTACATGCAATGCATTTCATGCAAAGGAAGAGTAGCATGAGAAGCTCATGAGGATATAGAAGACAGGACAAGGACCTTGCTGTCTAAAGCTCAGAGGCCAGATGACAGTGTCTGAAGTAAGTTGCCCCATAGAAGAGCATGAACTTTCAAATGCAATTGTCAACCAACACACCATTGCCACCTGCAACCCATCCCACTTTCACAATATATTCTCTAAACAGCAGTAACCTAAGTTCAACATTTGGATTAGTGATTAAGAAAGGCTACAGAAAATTGGTAAATCTCCTTTTTCATACTCTTATAGTAGATTATTTTTGGGGAGGGCAGTCAGCCTAGCAGTTTAGGGTCTAATTATCTCATATGGCTATGTCCTGGCTGTCCTGGAGGTATTTGCCCCAGAAGTGTGATAAAGAAAAATATGTCTGTGTACTAAAAGTAAAACAAAAACAAATCATTAGACACATTTTGGTTGTTAACAGCTCAAAACTTAAAACTCGTATCAGAATGAGGTTTTTACACCGTAAAGTTGAAGGACGTAAAATTTATTTGGAGTAAATTCTATCATTTCTATGACATTTCTATGAATGCTTCTTTTAAAACAATGGTCTGAATGTTTAATTGGATCTTTGACACAGACATGTAGTATATTAGTCATAAAAGGCATATTTGGCAATATAGTAATTTCATTTCAGACCATAAAGAGAAGTACATGTATTATTACAAGCATGAAAAATAAGAAATGTACTCCTGTCAAGCTAACAGTATGTTTAATTGTTTATATAAAATTAATAGCCCTTTAAAGATTACTAGAAGTAGAAGAATAAGAAGAAGAAATACACTGATAATGTTAGCTTTACATCTTAAAGTGCTTGTACAATATTTGAAAATGGTTAATTTTTGTTCAATTAACATTTTATTCAGGAACAGCCGGCTTGTCAGAATTGGTTACTAAGATGCAAGTGGACTTGTCTGAGGTAGGGGCTGAAGAGGAGCAGTCAGCAGAAGGAGCATGCGACTTTAAAACAATGCGGACTCCTCTCCCAAGTTCATCTCAAATCACATGGCTCTTCAGGAGAATATCTGTTGTAATCATTCAAAAAATCAGATTCCAGTGCTTGTATAAAGGTGTGTAAGTTTCACCTTTATTTTTCAGAATCGTAGATGGTACAGGTAAATCTCAGATGCAGCAAAATTGCCTATACTAAGTTGTTAACATAGAAAATGTATGACACTTTCCTTAGTGCTGCTGCCGAGTCATCTGAAGTTCATTGAAAAAGAAAAGAATTTACAGACTTCTTGCTCACGTATGAAATGAGTGCTGTTTCTCAAAAGAATTTGTAAGTTGTTTCATTTGAAATTCTTCGAGATCAAATCTTCTAAACATTAAGACCTATTTATTTTGGATTAAGCAGGATATTGACTTGTACTAAAAATTGTGAGTATGGTAATTGATCCACCAGTAGATCCAAGACCACATATGACAGAATAAAACTTTTTTTGTGCAAGCACTTTCTTAAATTGTGTGATTTCATGGTTTTAACGCATCCAGGAGGAGAATTATTTCAAGGCAAAATGGATCATTATTTCCTCATCAAATTGGCAACTACTAATTTTTCGATATTTTAAAATCATAATAGGGGAAATATTTAGTAAGTTAAAGTTAAGAAAACCATTTATCGGTTTGTGATACGGTCAAATGATAGAGAAATTGATGCTCTTTCTCCTTGTACACTTAATATAACTTAAACAGTACTATCAGTAGGCTTACGGTTGCACCGTGTGAGAGGGGAAAGGATTGGGGAGTCGTGAAAAGGACTGTCTGTAATCTTTTTTCTTGAGTGTGTGTAATCCTGAAAAGGACTGTTGGTAATCTTTCTTGAGCTTATAGTTCTAAAGAGAACTATAGCGCCGGTTGAGGTGGGTAGTAGGAGGGCTCGAAACAGGTTGACTATCCATCGTCAGGAGTGTGACGACGGATAGTCAACCTGTTCGAAACGCCCCCCCTACTACCCATCCTCGCCAACCGTCGCTATAGTTTTCGTTAGAACTATAAGATCAAGAAAGATTACCAACAGTCCTATTCAGGACTACACACATTCAAGAAAACAAGATTACCAACAGTCCTTATCAGGACTCCCCAATCCCGCCACCCCCTCCTCTCTCACATGGTGCAACCGTAAGCCTACTGTATATCTACATCACCATGCAAGCTGATACTTATAAGCAGCATTAATATAACTTGTTATATTGCTCAAAAGTAGGCCTACCAAATCAGTGAAATCACATATACATGGGCAATGGTCCTTGATGGGTTCAACTTTATTGGCAAACGGAAGAGATGTGTGCATGAATAACTTGAATGACAACATTTTTATTTCTTTTACCACTGTGCAGGCATAAAAAGTCAAATTATGAAGGTATTTTTGTTTATGTATCCCAGCATAGAAACAGAAGCATCTGGAAATATTTGCCATATTGCTGGTTATTCATGTAAATTTTAAGTGTATTTGATATTACTTACTGGACAAGGTAAATTTATACTTTTTAAATGCATATTAACAAGACTCATTAGTACAATGTGTTTTAGCCGCATAAATATAGTTCCTTGCTTTTATTATTATATCTATATATTTTTTGAAATGTACATAAGTCTGATGGTTATGCATCCAAAGTACATGTGTGTGTGATTTTACTGCATTACTTTGCTACAGATTTGAGGGAATACAGTGTGATGCAGTTTGTAATCCCCCGTTATCGACTCGTTGTTCACTTTTATGGTAATCACAAATTTATGATGCAACTGTTTTCTTAAAATACTTTCTGTAATTTGTTTTAATAGACATATTCTAAAAGTCGTGATTTCCATGATGTGCCAAAGACTTCAAAGCTACAGTAAATCAGTAATTATAGATATTTTTGACAGAAACCACAAAGATTTTGTTTTTGTTTTACTGTTCATCTGTCACACTTTCATGCAGGAACTATAGGGATATGTATTGGTTTGCAGTATGATTACTTCAGTTTTTATTGGTATCTGAGCAGCAATTTGTGAGTGGTCCCTAAGTGTGATTGGCTCATTGTACTTGTTTGTTAATCACAATTTATTACTACCGGTAGTCCGGTACTAGAATAATGATGCAGCTGTGGTTCTTTTTTCAATACTCAATTTTTTAAAACATATTTGAAAAGACTTTTATACTTTTATTCATGTACCAAAGACAAGTTACAGTGTTATTGTGAGCCATGCACAGCCATGTACTCTCTTATTTTGTAGGAAATTAAATAGTTTTATGTTGTTGACTACAAATTTGCACTTTATAGTATTATCTTTTAACAACTATTTGTATCTGACTTGAAGTCATTTGTTGGATGACTGGAATGTACCAAAGTCTGCATAAATGGCCGGTGGCTGGTAGTTTAGCAGTTCGTAAGTGGTATCATTCTAACCTAATATACCATTTAATACTCACCATTTACATGTAGGTGCCATTAGCATACCATTCACAATCCACATTGTTCTCCCATAGGTCTACTGTTATCATTCACTGCAACAACTGGCATAGCATAACATTCTCTATCTACCATTTATTGTTGCATACCATTGGTAAACCATTCACCAACCACCACTGACATACCATTGGCATACCATTCACTAGTCGCCATTGGTCTTTCCATTGGTATACCATTCACTGTCCACCATTAGTGTACCATTGGCACACCACTCACCGAACACCATTGGCCTACCATTGGAGAATCGTGAATGGTATACGAGTGGTAGACCAGTGGTGGGTGGTGTATGGTAATTCAATGGTAGGCAAATGGTGGATGGTGAATGGTACGTCAATGGTAGGCCAATGGTAGGCCAATGGTGGATGGTGAATGGTAGGCCAATGGTGGATGGTGAATGGTACGTCTATGGTAGGCCAATGGTGGATGGTGAATGGTACGTCTATGGTAGGCCAATGGTGGATGGTGAATGGTAGGCCAATGGTGGATGGTGAATGGTAGGCCAATGGTGGATGGTGAATGGTAGGCCAATGGTGGATGGTGAATGGTAGGCCAATGGTGGATAGTGAATGGTAGGTCAATGGTGGGCCAATGGTGGATGGTGAATGGTAGGCCAATGGTAGGCCAATGGTGAATGGTGAATGGTAGGCCAATGGTGGATGGTGAATGGTATGTCAATGGTATGCCAATGGTGAATGGTACAAAATTTGCATATTTCATATTCAAATTTCAATGGTGTAAATGGTACCATTCATCTACCATTGGTGATTATGCAAATGAGCGTCCAAAAAATTATTATTAGGTTGAATGGTATTTCACTGGTAGATGAATGGTGCCCAATGGTATGTTGAAAGCGTAATCTCAATGGTATCCGAATGGTATTTAAATGGTGTTTGTGAATGGTATCCGTATGGTATTTTCAATGGTACTTCCGAATGGTATACCATTGGTATACCATTGAGCATTTTTTTGTAAGGGATACAAACATCTAATGTAATAGAAAAAATGTAAAAAAAAGGGGGAAGAAAAAAAGAATAGTAATAAATAAACAAAAACACTCTTGTTTATTTCTCTTTCTTTTCTAAAAAAATAATAATAAAACGCAAACTTGTGGCAAAAAAAGTCAATTATGACTGATTGCTATATAATAACAAAACAACAACAACAACAAATACCGCGTGTAATATTTTCCCGGCCATGTGACTCGATCTCCACCACAGGCTCTCGATCTGCATGGTCATGGTTTGAACTTTGAGTAGGTCCTAGTCTGCAGTATAGTAGCTAGTCTACGAAGACTTGTACTGGATCTGTGCAAACACATGACACTTTTGTTGTGTTTATCAATAAAATTTTGTAGTGGGATTTCAGAGACAGAGCCTGGGGGCTCAAATAGGCCGTAAATCTGCCCCCTTGATAAAAATTATCTGGTCCCCGCCCTCAAAAAAAAATATCGGCCCAGCCCCCCATTTTCCATTTATAACAAACAACAATTCGACTACATTATCATGGCTAAAAATGGGAATTCAATTATGCTGACAACAATGATAGGTTAATTTAGCTACCAATTATTGAGATTTCCTGAAACTGAAAACATTCTTAAAAGTTAAATACAGATAGGGTCTACCACTTATACAACATACAAGCTTACAATGTAAGGGGGTCTACTAGACCGATTAGATCATTAACGGCTGCCTGTAGTTAGGGGTCTACCAACCTTCGAATTGTGAGTCACCACTACTTTCCGTGCTACCTTGTCCACTATGACCCTCATAGCACCAAATGTAGTACGCGATGGCATGTCCTCGAGTTTTCTCAACACATCCCCTTGCATGGAATTCAAATTGTTGATATATATGTCAAACAAACTCTCTGGGCATTCTTCTACTCCAACGGTCCCATGCATGAAGCTCCGTCCACTTTGTACGTTCTTCGTTGTAAATTGCCCAACAAGCAATAATCTTGTCATGCTCGACATCTTGCTGTCTTAATTAGCCTAGGACCTACTCAAAGTTCAAACCATGACCATGCAGATCGAGAGCCTGTGGTGGAGATCGAGTCACATGGCCGGGAAAATATTACACGCGGTACGTATTTGTTGTTGTTGTTGTTTTGTTATTATATAGCAATCAGTCATAATTGACTATTTTTTGCCACAAGTTTGCGTTTTATTATTATTTTTTTTTAGAAAAGAAAAAGAGAAATAAACAAGAGTGTTTTTGTTTATTTATTACTATTCTTTTTTTCTTCCCCCCCTTTTTTTTTTGGGGGGGTATTACCGGTAATATCTACATACTCGTAATAATAAAACAATAGTCAATAAGCCATTTCGTAACTACAATTTGCGCATGAGCAGATGAAGGTCACTTGGAGATAAAACGGCGTGGTGGCTTTTAAATTACTTAGATAATATATAAGCATTTGATAATGATTATTCATATAGGCCTATATATGTTCTTTTGAAACTCTGCTTGTCATCCTATTAACCGAAGAGCAACAAAATGTTCATTCATGTTTGGTATTTGACAGCAGGCCAAATTAAAGCCAATTTGTTAAAAGCGGACAATATCGGACGCCGTTCCTATAATAGTTCATTGACGTGGGCTCAAGTTATTCTAGATATAGATGCGGTGTCGTTCTTTATGTGTGCAAGTTTTATCGATGCGTTTTTAAATTTATAGGGTATTATATAATATATGTTCTGTCAAAGGAATTCTATATCGTGATATAATCCCCCTCTGATTCCAAGTATATATTAATTATTCGTTAGTGCATAGTTACCTGAAATTGAACGGATAGGCTGCTGCAAGTTGAAGGGGGGGGGCTGCTGACTGTGAGCCCCCCGTTTGAAAATTTTTGTTTTTGTTTTCATTGAGATGATCTTAATTTACAAGAATGTCAAGAAAGAAATACATATTTGGCAATCATTTTCATTTCAATCAATAGTTGATTAAGATTTGTGATATACAATTATATCGAACGATTATGATCGAATTGAACTAAGCTAGGCTTCCTGAATATAAGAACATACAAATTAATAAAGCAAACCAACCAACCGACCGGATTTGATCTAGAAACTATTTTTACACACTCGCATACAAAATAAGAGCAGTCCTAATAACTCTCATTTCAACATTCTGCTTGATCATGGTGCACCGTGAGTTTCGACCTCCAGGCCTCTCTCTAATCTCTCTCTAAGTTTCGCAATCACATCGTGAATGCTCTTGCTCTTCAATTGGTTCGTATTTGATCATAATTTTGATAGTTGTGACTTTATCACAAAATAGTACGCTTATATGTTAAAGAATTTAAAGGGAATTTCCCAGGGGATGGGAATAAAATGCCCTTTGTTATTTTTTAAATATGCCCATGCACACTTAAGTTTATTATCATATAATTTGGGGTACAAGGGTACAAGGGTACCCTCGCCCAATGGAGAAAATGTCTCTTACATTCCTGCCTCTGGCACCCCTTCAGTATTATTTCGGGTATGTACTTGCTCGTTCCTTCCCTTTACACTGACAATCCCCTATCTCAGGGCAGCCAAAATGTATGACCCACCCCGGCCTCGCATGCTTTTCGCGGGTTTACCTGCCTTGGAAAGCCCCTAAATCTGGACTACAGCACTGTGCAATGCATTCCACTATCTCATTCGAACCCCCTATCTCAGTACGGACACCCCACCTCCTCCCACCCTCCAAACAAAAAATGATAATAATAATGATCATAGGCTGTACGTAAATGAAATATGAATAATATTTCTGATTTAAACATTGTCAAGAATTCTTTAAATGTCCGCATATCAAAGCCACTGACCAGACTGTCTCATGCTTATCTCATTTGACCCTAAAAAATATCAATACCTCATCAAAATGACGTCAGAACTCAAAATCAATTTACTATTTTGCGTGTTATGACGTCATAAAATTTATGCAAATTTGACTCTAGCTCCGTGAATATCAATCATTCCTCGCCCAATCTTTGATATGTTGTAGCTGAGAAAATTTTCTACAAGATTAATGTTCACTATTTTTCAGTTTAATAATACGATTATGGTCTAATTTTGTGATATATATGGGCTTATCGATTTGCAACGTTTTACACGCATTGTCTATGGAAAAGGCCCTTTACTGAAACCTTGAATGTACATTCCTGTCTTCTTAATGCATGAACTCCGTCATACATCCTCAAATTCCGCCCAGGTTCGAGTATGTTGTATAGCTGAAACAACATATGAGAATCCCATTTTCCATCTTCGTGTTATCTCAACAGGCAACATTTCAATATATAGCTAACGCATTCATGAACAGGATGATTTTGATGAATGGCAGTGTCACTATGATATTGATGATGAAAATTATCATTACCACCATCATCATTATCATCATTATAATCATTACAATTATCATGATAGGGAGATGGTCAAATTCGTTTTCAAAGTCGCCAGGTCGTCGTGACGTCATCCAAGCATGCACCACTACGTGAAATCCCATTATCGATGACATGTAAACTTTCATGGTTATATAACTTTGTATAAACATCTACTACAAAATCAAATCATCCCATATCCATATTCCCAGACGATCATGTTCTAATTTTTATGTTTTGTGAGCAAAGGCAAACATTTTCAAAATAGATACAGACCACCTAATTCGTCACATGACGAATTTCCTTGTCTAGTTTATTTATTAGGTGATCTGTCATTGACAGATCACCTATTGATTTCGTCAGAATTTTCTTTCTTTATTCTTTATTCTTTATTCTTTATTAGGTGGTCTGTCGTCTTCGACAGATCACCTATTGATTTCGTCAGAATTTTCTTTCTTTCTTTATTTTTATTTCCTACACTTTTTTGTGTAGAGGATAACTCAAGATCGGTTCAGTCAATTTCGTTCAATTTTGGCACAGTCATAGGTCATTGTCATAAGACGTGACAGGAACATTTTCAAGGTCATCAGGTCATCGTGACGTCATCCAGGCGCCATTTTGTGAAATCACATTATCAATCATATCTTCATGATGCGTCATCAAAGGTAATTCATATTCATATCACATATACTTCAGGTCAAGGGTCAACAGGTCATGTCATCAAAGGTCACATAAAGGTCATGACGCGCGCGTACGCGCGTCAAAATTTTAAAATGCTCAAAATCACTTATCTATTAAACGAGAGTACGAATAAGGTCATTTTAAGCATTTCAACAATTTCCGTCCGTGCGCGTCCGCGCGCGCGTTTTGCGCGCGCGCCGCGTACAAAACGTAAAAACGCCGTTTTTCGCATGGTTTGTATTCCTGACACTATCCTTGACAATTACCAACTATTTCCAGTCATTCTCGACCTTCCATAATGCCACACGCGTGCGTCAAACTTTAAAATTCGTGCGCGCGTCAATGGGCAATATAATGTAAAAAGTAGTAATAACATGTCTATATAAAATCCGCCATAGCTCGTCAGAATGCCTAAATACCCCCCAATTTTTAAACATTTTCTGAAAGCCCATGAAATGTTCATGTGATTTCATGTATAATTTTGTCCAATCGTATGTTCTAACGTCGTCATATTTGCATATAAACTCGAAAATTTGATTTTGAAAATATGACATCATAATTTTTGTATTCATTTGACAATATTGCAGTAACAGATTGTCGATTTTCTTCCAAATTTTGATATGTTGTAGCTGAGACAATTCTCTACAAATTCAGTCACCACGATTTTTCATTTTGACAAAGGCATCATGGCGTATTTTTGCGATTAAAGGAGGCATGTCAATTTTTCACATTTTCCGTGTATTCTTTATGGGACATGACTTTTTCTCAAAACTGGATTCTACATTCCCGTCTTTCGCGAGCAATATCTCCGTCGTTTGAGCTTTGTTTTCGCTGAGCTTCGAGTATGTTGTAGCTGAGACAATAAGCTATCACTATTGTGCCCTTCATTTTTCGATCAGATGCCGGGATCATGCTCATATTTCACTTGCAAAGTGGGATTTGAGAATTCCATTTTCCGTTCACGTGTAATCGCAACGGGAAATGTTTTTGTATATCGGTAACGGACTTTTCTTGTGAGCGTGATTGCTCAAATTCGGCAATATCAATTTTCATCAAATTTTTGCCAGTCATCAGGCTTATCAAGGTCAAGTGCCTGCATTTTTTCAAGGTCATCAAGGTCATCGTGACGTCATCCAGGCGCCATTTTGTAAAATCACATTATCAATCATATCTTCATGATGCGTCATCATAGGTCATTCATATTCATATCACATATACTTCAGGTCAAGGATCAACAGGTCATGTCATCAAAAGTCACATAAAGGTCATGACGCCCAGCGCGCGCGTAACCTTAAAAATGCTCTTAATCACTAAACTATTAAACGAGTACGAATCAGCTCATTTTAAGCATTTCAAAATTTCCGTGCGCTTATGCGCGCATAGCGCTGCACAAAACGTAAAAACGCCGTTTTTCGCATGGTTTGTATTCCTGACACTATTTTTGACAATTTCCAACTATTTCCAGTCATTCTCGACCTTCCAAAATGCCACACGCGTGCGTCAAACTTTAAAATTCGTGCGCGTCAATATAGGCAATATAATGTAAAAAGTGGTAAAAACATGTCTATATAAAATCCGCCATAGCTCGTCAGAATGCCCGGATACCCTCAATTTGTTTTCATATTTGGATAGAGAATGACTCAGAGATATGGTTTCATGTCTAATTTGGCCATTTAAAGTATCATGACGTCATCATAAAGGCCTTGGAACCCAAAATACGAATTTGCATATTATGACGTCAGCATATTTATGGAAAATTGATTGTATCTTTGTAAATACTGATCAATTTTCATCTAATTTTTGATATGTTGTAGCTAAGATGCTTGTCTACAAGATCAGTTCCCATCAATTTTCATTTGGATGAATTGTCATCATAGTGAAAATTTCGATTAAAGGCCACAGGTCAGAATTTTCTTAATTTACGTGTTAAAATGCCTATGAGATGTGACTTTTTCTGAAATCTGCATTCCAGTCCTGTTTGAGCAATATCTCGATTTTTTTTTTTCTCGATTTTCTGCCAGCTTCGGGTATGTTGTAGCTGAGAAAATTATCTACACTAAATTAAAGGTCACATTTTAAAAATAAATCAGATGTTATCATCATGGCGATATTTCAATTACTTAGCTACAAGATGTGATTTGAGAATACTATTTTTCGTATGTCTATGTGGAGTATTTTGGAATCCTAGACACCCGACCCAAAACCCTGGACAACTCGACCAGGTCGAGTTGTCCAGGGTGGGGTGCTTCGCGGAAAGCTCGACCCACTTTTTTTCTCCTCATATGATTCTTGATCTAAAATCCTCATCTCATATAAAATTGTCATTTTATGTATTAATTATGCTTTTATAAACACCCAACCCTAACCCAAAACATATACCATGCATAAACACTAACCCGCGCGGCGATCGTACGCCTACGGCTCGTCAAAAATATATATTCTTGTTGCAAAGAAAATCAGCTTTATGACTGTGTTAATTATAAAAGCATAATCCATAAAATGACAATTTTTGTTATCTAAGATGAGTTATATCCAGTTATTCAGCCCATGTAATATACGCAATGTTTACGCCTCTCTCACGGACAAAGAATTGTTTACATGTCTATAAATTTCTCTTTCTATATATCTATCTACTCACATCTCGCTCTCTTTCTCCACTCTCTTGCTTTAATTGTTTCCCTTCTCCTCGCTTGTGCTGCCCCTTCTCCTTCTCTAGCTTTGCTCTGTCTCTGTATCTCTCTCTACTCTTTCACCCTCTCCCTCTCTTGCTCTGCCTCCCTCTTCTTCTCTTGCTTTGTCTCCCTCTGTCTCTCCTTTTCTCTACTCTTTCACCCTCTCCCTTTCCAGCCTCTGGCTCTCGATCGTTCTCCCTCCTTTATGTCTTTAGATGTTCCTTAATTTTTGTCGATAAAATCTATTTTTTAAATTTTAAGTCATCATGACAACTTTTACCATAAACATAAATGTTCTTCTCCAAAATAATTCCTAGTTACTGAACTTCCTTCTCATATTCTAGATACATACTTTTAAAACAGTACAACATACAAAAATCACTGGTTATTACATATTTCATGAAAATGTTTAGAACAAAGTGTTTCATTTTTTACTGCACATAAATTATCATTTAAGCTTTCTCAAGGCAAAACTTCAAACATAACATTCTTCATCTTATCAACCATTACATGATATCAGAAGATCATGACACAGCATATAGCTCATATCACTAAATCCAATCCTAGTCAATGTACATGTAGTTGTATATCCAGGAATCTCAGTTCTCAACCTATGGTTTAATCAACCAAATTTTATAATGTACAGTAAATAATATGACATTCTTACTTTTATGAAGTCATGAGGCTTAGATGCATTAAATTTCCCTTGTATAGGAGTTGAAATCTGCACATGCAATTACTAAAACATGTGTCCAATAATCTGATTTTTCTTTTTTAAATGATACTATATAGCACCTAGCTGTACCTCAGAATGTTAATATCATGGAAAAGCTTGAGCATGGTTATAAGTCTACAAACACCTTTGAATAAAACCTTTGATAAAAACAATGCCAACATAGCACAACAATATCATGCTGTGGGATAATTAGCATCAAAACAATCCATGTATAAATATGTATGACATATTCTGCACAAAGTTGAAAACCTAAAACATGGCTATACGTTAATGTCCACGTTACAGTTCATATTAGAGTTTGTGTACATTATAACCTGTTAATATAAAGTAGAGATTATCAATGTTCACATCATCACCTGAAGACAATGTCTTTGACTCAAAATTAAACAATTATTGGGCAGTAAAGAGCACAACCCATTGTGTTCAGCATCATTAAGCCCTCTCTGATATATTTAGATACATAAGGTGGCTGTCTAATTATCATCTCTTTCCGTTCATTCTGTTCAAAATGTAGTGAGTAATATTCCTGCATTTGCATAAACTACAATGCATATATACTACTGCAATATTTTTTCTTCATATCAAACTTCAGTAGTGCATTTTATGCATTTCTACACAACATATGCTCAGGATAATAATTTTGTATGTGCTATCATAGAAAGTTTGATGGGTATACATTTGTGGCTGGCAAGATCAATATAAAATAAATCTCAACATTACATAATCCTGTTACATGCAATATGTATTCAACAAATGACATTAACAAAATATGTTAAACTGTGATACATATACAATAATTTACAATGGTAGACAGACAAAATAAATCCATGTGTAGTGCATTTTACATTCTGCTCATATAATCTGCTGTAACATTATACTGAACCTTTACCGATTCAAGCCTAAACCTGTAATCTTGGAGCATCATGCTCCATCTCATGATTCTCTTATTGTCAAACTTCTTTGCTTGAATATAGACCTAAGGTTTGTGGTCAGTGTGTACTTCAATACAAATAATATTTGAACATTTTGATTGCTCATACTATTGCTAAGCACTTTTTCTCTATTGTTGTGTAATTTTTTTCCTGTGGTAATAACTTCTTACTCGCATAAGCAATCAGGAATTCTTCTGAATGCCACTGCATAAGCCCAGCACTCACACCCCTGTCAGATGCATCTACCTTCAATACAAACAACTGATCCTCGACAGCTTCCACAGAATCCTGACACACTTTCCTACTCTCTGTACACAAATCAAAGCAGCCAGCCACTGACAAGTTAACTTCCTCCCTGGGAAATTATTTGTTAAGAAGATTAATGTGATATGTCATAAGAACATGTTCAACATATACAATGTAGTCATAGTCATACTTCACACCAACCACAGAGAATGGACCCATCCATTTTAGCAATAACTTGTTCTGATCAACGGGAAGCAAGATCAACACCTGATCTCCGATATTCAATTTCCTGTTTCTAGCATTCCTATCCTAATACTTCTTGTATTTTCCTGCAGCACCTTTCAAGGCTTCCTGGGCTGACTCCCATGACTTCACCAACTTTTCACGGAGTTCTATGACATATTCTTACTCAACTTTCAACTCTGGCATTACATCATCATTTGTCCACAAATCCCTTAACATATCAAAGACACTCGCCAAGACCCAGTCTTCACTAAACCAAGTTTTGAAATGGTAGAAATAATGAAGATATTTAATACCTACACGTAGTCCATGTTGGTTAAAAATATAAATGAAACATTTCCATTGTCACCGCTAATATCAAATATAATCAGTGTCTCCGTTGCCTTTACTACTGCTATCACCTTCACCAATATTACTGTTAGTAGGTGAGAAGCATTACCTTTGTTCATCTCTCAGAAGGATGTTATTACTGATCACTGGGTTAACGCTAATGTTATCGTATTCAATTAATCAACGACTGAGGAAATTGAACTTTTTTTACATTTTTTGTACAAAACAAATGAGATATGAGCTCGCATATGATGTCATACAGTTTCCAATTTGTGCTTGATTGATTACAACTCCAAAAATTCATAACGTTCTCATTTCTTACTGAATTTTCCTCAAAATTTCATTGATTTGTTTCTCTCATTTATCTGCTTTTATGAAGACCAACCTATTTTCGGGGTGGACTTCCCCTTTAACACTTCACATGTATATGTAAGCATCTTTAAAAATGCATATTTATAATTATATGGCTAACGTCATTTAACCCTTATTGTACTGGGGGCCTAAGAGCCTCCCCCCCCCTTCCACATTTTTGGAGATAGCGGCGCAACTGCTTGGAATTTTAAATTGATTTTTTTTCAAGTCTTACGCACATTTCCAAATTTGATATACCTGTCAGGTGTTACATAGCAATAAGTATGCGCATATCATCAAAAAGTGCTATAATTGCATATATTCATGTACAAGCAGAAATGTGAATACA
Organism: Mesocentrotus franciscanus; assembly: GCA_037976565.1. Lineage (NCBI taxonomy): Eukaryota > Metazoa > Echinodermata > Echinoidea > Camarodonta > Strongylocentrotidae > Mesocentrotus > Mesocentrotus franciscanus. Next base: position 426,593 of record CP137674.1, read on the forward strand.
GGAAAATAGATGTATAAGTGGGAGATATGAATTGATATCAAATTGCTTTGATACGTTGCACAAAGTAACTTGATGTATTTCAGAACAAAAGAATACATTAGAAATAAAACAATAGATTGAGGGCTTAAAACCACAACTGTTTATGTCCAAATATGCCATTTTTAGTAAAATGAATTTGAAAGTTTGATTGCAAGCATAAAATCTGAAAAAGTGAAGTAGTTATGTTCAATGCCATTAACTTATAAATAATACTTGGTCAAACATCATACATGGAGGTCATGACCTCTTGACCCTGTCAATGGTCAGAAACTTAGAAAATGGGAGTGCCAAATACCATCCATGGAATTCTTCAGGAATGGCCATGCTATTGTACAACTTGATGAGATCCTTCTTCTTAAGGTTAAGGCTTTTTTTAATGCTTTTCTTGGTAGACAAGGTCCAGATTACGTGGAACTGATGATCTATCTTCTTGTAGTCATCCGAGTAGTTATACTTGTAGCAGATGGTGCCTTGCTCTTCCTTCCTGTATTGGAAGCTCTTAATACATGTAGCCAGTTGAAGACGTGTCCATCTTTGTCTCGGCGTTTGTTCTTCATGATCTGCTGTGAGAGATTCTTCAGATCATAAAAGTCTCCATGGTGCATGTTTATGCGTCTTGCTCGGTGGAAGATGTTTGCACAGTCGTGCATTGTGAAGACATTGACGTTCTTTTTTTCTGTTTCAATAGCAGAATGCATGCTATTGCATTCCATGTGGGAATGCCCACTCTCCAGAAAATGGTGTGCGATGACTTTGAATGTGTGTTTTGGACGGCATAGAGGAACGTTGCAGCCACATTCACCTTGCAAATCAAAAGAAGCAGAGACAAAAGTCCTCTTTCCAGCAACTGCCTTGGCCTGGCATAGCTAGCTGCCAACATTTGGAATTTTCAATTAGTAACATTTAAGTAAAACTGAATATCATGTGCGCATAGCGCACATCACGAGCACGAAGTCCCTTTAGCCGGGGTACTAAATGCTCTCTGGTGCAATCTGAGCCTATTTTAGGGACCATTTTCCATATAATTCAATCCAAGTTTAAAATGGGTAATTGAGAAATTAGAAAAATGAGCAATGACAAAGACACAGGTTTACCTGCCTTCCCTGACACTTGACTTATTGACGGACATCACTTACATACTACTCATTTAGAGCACTGTATGTTGCAGATTTTGCTCTCTTCAGGAAGTCAAATTCCCTCATGTAGCAGGGTGTTGTTTGGCGAGCTTTAGTAATAAGGACACTTTCTAGAGTTTCGTTGCTCATGGACCCTCTGAAGTCAATTTTGTTCTTTCGCACCTGACTGAAGACCCTTTCACATTCAGCATTGGTATGGGGTATGGTTAGAATCCCAAGCATTACTCTTGCAAGTATGTCATAGCACAGTTCACCAGAAGCATTCTTCTCTGTCGTCATACTTGTCCACTGCTTGTCAGTAGATTCCTCATTTTGCACTGAGTAATTTGATAGTTAAGGAACTGGTTCTCCAGAGCAACTAGAGCACTGTGCTTGTCTTCTTCTTCCTCCTGAAGCAGCATGCAGGGAACTTTAGAGAAGTGAATTTGGCATCCTTTTGACATGCAATGTCAGCCACATGCGCATGGATGAGGACATCAGACTTCAATGGAAACTTACTTACAATGTAGTCACATGCCTTGGTGTAATATGAACGCACTGCTGCATAGAACTATATGGCAATCAGACTCATCTAAAGTGTTCATAATTTCTCTTGTTGCGCTTCCTATGACCATTTCAGATTTTTCATGAAGATTCTCCTTGTTCTTGTAGTCCAGAAGGGTCAAGTCTGTGGCTGCAATGATTGCTTGTGGAGTTACAAATTTGCTGTACAAGTCACGCAGTAGACTTTCTAGTATTCCTTTCAGCTTGTGTATCAGAGGACTTCTCGTCTGGAGGATGACACTTTTTTTGTCAAACGCAATGATGCTGTGGCTGAGAAAATGTGCAATGGCTAATATTAAGTTTGAGTGCATGACTTCAGAATTCTTTCCTGTCTTGTTTCATCCTTTACTGTCTGTCTTGTTTCTTTCTTTTCTCCACATCTTGTTTTTTCATTTCCAGTCATTTTACTAGAAATTTTAATCGTACTGGGATGACTGGAAGTTCCAGCCTTGAGTACTGTTGAGCCTGTTGCCTTGCCAACAACTTTCCCAGTCTTCTGCTTCTTGCTAGGTGTATCCGAAGTGTCCCTCACTTGTCGTTTTTCCCCAGTAGTACAGCTTGAAGATGGTCTACTGTGTTGCGGCTGTGGTGCTTGAAGTTGAACCTGGGAGGAAGAGAAATTATTGATCACCATATGAGAAAGAAACAAGACTACTGTCACTGTTTGAAATTAAAAAGACACTACATTTTAAATCTTGGCGGATGACTAGCATTATTGAATAAATGTTTATATCTGTAAACTGAACAGCGGAGTGAAGATGATTGAAAGAGAAAGAGCTAATAAGTAAATGAACTAAAAATAAGAAGAAAGAATAAATGATGAAAAGGTACATATTTAACTGTCACCCTGTATATATGGTCAACTTTTGTACTCACTTGGTTCTGAGACTGCATGGGCAGGTTTGCTCACATGTGGTGGATCTGCAGACACCTTCTTGGGAATGCGGAATGCTTGGAGTTGTGCAGTCATCTTGGTTTGGTGAGCAGGCTTTTCCTGCATGACAAGACAAGTTTAAAAACTTCATGCAATGCGTGCAACACTATTGATAATTACTTATTTATAAGCAAGAAATTTAATTACACATTAAATTAAATTTTGCAATTACCATTCTGGTTCATGTAATATCCATTTTTATTTTTTTCATACTATTTTAGAGTGTAAAATGATAATAACTGTTGCCAATGTGAGGAGTAAAAGCTGATTAATTCAAACATTAAGAAAGCTCTCTACTGCTATGGGTTAATCTATTCAAATCTGGTAATTTTAATGATGGCCATATTTAAGTGGAATGAAAAGGAGTGGATTCATTGTTGTAATACATTTTCTATCCTTACCTTCAGTTGAGATCCCTGAGCAGGTTTATTTTTCACAGCTGGAGTTGGCTTCTTTGGAATAAGTGAAGGCTGGACACTATTCTTGGTAGCCTTGGTCTGTTGAGTAGGCTTCTGCTTGGTCTGTTAAGTAAGCTTCTTCTGCTGGGCTGACACTTCTCCTTCAAAAAAGAGGATTAGAGCTTGCCATTGCTGGATAAATCTTGGCAAGCATTGGCCCAAGCTCAGCCATCTCGTACAAGCATGTTTCAGAATTGCCTGCACTTCGTTCCCAATGAGCATCTGGAACTTCTTGAGATTCAATTTCCTGTTCACGCTGGCTTCCAGATAGTAAAACACATCAATAAGGAGCGAGTCAATTGAATATGGTAATGCAGATGATGCAGCTTTGGCAGCAAGATCAATTAGATGATTGGGGCAACGAAGGACAATGTGGTTTGGCTGACATTTTCTGAGGCATGCCCCAACTCCCTTGTGTACACCAGTCATGACTGATGCATTGTCTGATCCCAATGATGTGCAAAATGTCCCATTGGATATCATGTTTCTGCAGCTCTGTTATGAGCAATTGTGCAATATTTTCACCAGTTCCTGCCATTTCTAAGGTTGGGAGGGAAAGCAGAGTGCAAGAAATTTGCTTACCATCATGGTAGTTGATGACAATTGGGTATAGTTTTCTGTCGCTGACATTACTCCCATCAGCAAATGGCCATGCTTTCATGGCTGAAACAATCTGTCCTTGTTCATCTTTGGCCATTTCACGCACAAGACAAAATGTTTTGGTCCTTGCACTGGAAAACTTCTTAACCTCCTCAGAATTAGGAAAGGCTTTCCTCAACAATGGTCCCATGTGACTTGCAGCTGATAGAGAAATATTGTGCTCCAAATAAAATGATGTAAATAAGCACTCAGCTCTAGTTATATTAAAATCCTTGGAAGTTGACATCCATGATGTTATTTTTTGTGCTGACGATTCAGACTGGAAAACAGTGATGTGTTGCTTTGATTTGCAATGAACAACAATGTCATTACGATTGCCATGCAAAACTGACAAATTTCGTTGACATACCTTGCAAGTTGCATGATATTTCCTCTTTCCTGATGATGCAATGAAGTCAAATTCATCAGCATATTTCTTGTTGTAAGCTTGTCCTCTTTTGCGCTCCATCTTATTCACAATGATTTCCTGTCTTACACGATGCAAGGGACAACTGAGTTGTCCCTTGCTTTGGCATCTTGAGCCTCTGTTTTTTGCATAAGATGGGCTTCCTTGAAATTCTCCTTCTGTTCTCCCGACAACTGGTCATACTTCGTACATGTTGCACGTTGGTCTTTTTTATTTATCATAACGGTTTTTCCGGGCAATGATATGATGTTGCTTGGCCACAATCAGTGAAAGCTGCATAGAGAATCCCATCTGCTTAGTTAGTAGAAAACTGCAAGTATTGTACAGTTCTTAATACTGCAATGAATGCATGACAGTACTTGAAAAGTCTGAACATGAAAAGTAAAATGGCTAATGGACATACATGGACCATAGACAGTTTTGGCATACAAATGAAAAGGTGCTATGCATAAACAGTTTTGACTACCCCTACATCACTCGCGTGGTTTTATCATGGGACAAAGACAGTTCTGGCACACAAACTGAAATGAATATACAGTACTTTAGTGGACTTAACTCAATTTCACAAACAAATGGACATAGACAGTTCTGGCTTTAAGCCCTTGAGATATAATAAGAAATAAATATCAATATAATACATATTAAAGAAAATAAAATGATGAAATTTGCGTATTCATAATTTATGCAAATTAACCTTTGAATTTTCAAATATCGACAGCCCCCTGCAGTCAGGGGTTGCTCAAAATAGCCCAGTACAGTAACGGTTAAGTATCATGTGAACATCATTGACAGTATAACATTCATATAATCATATAATCATCACTGTCCTACTCATTGTTGTTTCCTATCTTTTCTTCCTTATCAATTTTTTTTGTTTTTTTGTTTTTAATTTTGATGTTTTTGATGTTTTTGTTATGTTTTTCTTCTGTTATAATTTTTGATATTTTCTTACAATGTATAATCTGTTATGTGTATACTTGTTAAGGGGTCATTTTTAATAAGCCAGTTAGTCATAGTACTTTTTATGATCCTGCCACTATTATTCATATGTATATGTTATTGATTTGTAAATTGTTTTTAAAGTGGAAATAAATTGAATTGAATTGAATTGTCATCATATTTACCACCATGATCATTGAGACAATATAACCCTCCAATTTTCATTAACTCAAAACAACTAACATCATAGTGACCAGACAAATCATCTTTCAGAGAATAACATTCCAGCATTGCGTCCCGATATTAGTATTCATTCATTATCATTAACCTTCCCATTTAGATATTCCATAACCATGATAACAACCTCTTCATTGATTAAATACTTGCATGTCTCATTGTCACGTTCAAGCTTGATCTCTGATTTGAGTGTCTTCTTCAGAGTGATGGTTACTGGTTTTCACGTATCCTGTCTCCTACTCCAACCCAGTCAAAATATGAGCACTTTGCAAGGTTCATGGAATATTCCAACTTCAATATACACATCAGGTCGAGAATCCTTAACCTGGGAAGAAAAAGCATGGATGTATGATCTTGTTATCCATCCACCTATCAATCCAGTATTCTAAATGTGTACCATTGTTTTAGATTTCTAAAATGTTATCTATAAGTTAGAAATACATGTCATGATGTGAGTGATGTTTAAAGATACTAAGGTTTGAAAGGCAAGGAGTGACAACACATAAATCTTTCAACTCATCACCTTAAGAAAAGGGTTTTACCAACTTTACAACCTACTTTCAATGTGATGTCCATGGCAGATATCATTGATAAGTGTAAGGTAAGCCAACAAAATATTGACAACCCTGTTAAGAAGGAATAGTATTCATATTCATTTTTGCAAGAATGATGACATGATAAATGAAAATGTTATTTATCAACAAAATTAAAAAGTTTACTCGTTTATTCTTCTCATGTTACTACTAATATTAAAATGCAATCTTAACAGCTTCATGGTAACTATAATATGTAGGGATGACCTCTGTTTCCAATAAATCTAGTCCCTTGCTGTACACATGATCTATCAATGTTCCCTTCTCAGTAGTAGCATTAACAACATGCTGTTTGTAACCTTTATTACACATTAGCTTGTTTACCTGTGAAGAACCTTTAAACAAATCCTCATTAAAATCTCCCATCACAATACACCTAATGCTTCTTTTGTGTAATGCATCTAGCAAATTGTCTAATGATTCACAGAATGATTTGATACTATATGATGGAGGTCGATAAACAACTGAAATCACAACAGAAACTGGTTTGGTGACAAGAATTGCGATAAACTCTAAGTTGTCAACAGATATGTCTAATCTACTTGAATATGTATTCTTGATATACATTGCAACACCTCCGTGCGATTGTTCTTTGAGTATATTTCCAACTCCAGAATTACAGTATGAAAGATGTCGTGGCTGATGATAAAATCGAAAGTTATCTAAAACAACGTCACAGAGATCATCATCATTAATCCATGTTTCGGTCAAGCAAATAAAATCTACATTCACAAATTGGCACTGGGATTTGAAATCGATAAAATGCTGTTTTAATCCTTGTACATTTTGCATTACCAAAGAAAAGTTATAATCATGAATATCTTCAGAAGTGCTATTCTCGATAAACGGCTTCATAATCTCAATGCGTTAATTTCTGGATTACAGTGTATTTGCTTAGGATCAAAATTTTCTATCACTAGTCCAGATAACGAAGTAACACGACTAAGCCCAACATATGCCTGTCCAGATAGAAATACATTTTTTAATGACACAACAGCTTTGTCTAATGTTGAACCTTGTACTTTATGAATTGTGCAAGCATAAGCAAGCTTAAGTGGAAATTGTTTTCTCACATATTTCTTACCAATGGATTCTTGAGACATTTCGATTGAATGAATACCAACATCGGCCTTCTCAAAATTAACTTTGATGCAAACTGGATTAAAATTTGTATGATCCGTTATTATTTCTGTTACATTTCCAAAACATCCATTTGTCAGGCCTTTACTAACATCAATGTTCTTGAGCAACATCACTCTAGCATTAACTGCAATCCACAGATAAGGAGGCAGCTGGGTTTTCATTCTTGTATAAGGTTTTTCCGTATTTGACTTCCTTTTTACCATCTTTGTCCATGTCTTGTGCTTTTATGCATATCACATCGGCACATTTTTTATGCAATAATTTCTTGTTCCAAGCATCCACTTCATTGTTACATGAATAGATATGCAGAGCATTTTCACATTCTTCACCAGTTTCACAGGACTTGAGCATTGTTAGGTCTTCATCACAGAGAATGTCATCCCGTTCTTTTACACGTAATCTATTTAAGAGAAAAGCAAATTGGGCATCGCTTTTTTGTCTCATAATGTCTTCAAGTTCTACTTTCTTGAAATTAGCATTCCACAATGCATCATTGAGTGTGTCTTTATATAAAGGAATTCCAAAGACTGGAGGTAACTGATACATGTCTCCTACAGCAATAACTGAAATACCAGCAAAAGCAGTTTGATCGCGTGATTGTTTTATTTGTCGTAGGCGGCCGTGAATGTAAGACATCAACTTTTGATCTACCATAGATACTTCATCTATGATTAAAATTTGCACTTGAGCCAGCTTATTTCGAAGGACACTTATTTTCTCATCACTCAGCGGTTGATACAGTACTTGTGCTTTGATTGGAATAGAAAGAATACTATGTATAGTATGGCCGTTGATATTGTATGCAGCTACTCGGTTGGAGCCATTTTCAATACTGAGACATAATCAGGATGTGGCAACATTCGGGCTAGTATACGTGTTGCTTCATAGTAAAGACATTTAATCAAATGACTCTTTCCGTGCCAGCACCACCAGTTAGAAAAATATGAAACGGTTCGACCGATTTTCCATTTACTCTATCTAAACACCACTGTCGTATTTTGTAAAAAACACTCTGTTGCTTCTCATTCAAAGACCTCATCAAAGAATGTCCATCTTGTTTGGAAATTTTACAGATCGAAGTTCGATGCTATAGTCATCTTTTTTCGGTTCATTCTTTAAATCAGGGATATCAAAATCTCCATCACAATCTTCGACATCTACATTTTCTTTGGGATGTTCAAGTCGCTCTACTTCCTTTTCCGGACATAAAAGACCCCATGCATCTTCGTGTGGACCAAATTTGTCAAGATGCTCCTGTGCATGATCAATTGCATCGGCATTCATTTCAAACTTGTTTCGGTTAGTACAGACAATTGACCAGACTTTCTCCAATTCACGTCCACATATTTTCACAGAACCTGTCTCATAGAACTCTTCATGTGTTTCAAATGTTGGCGGCTTTAATTGTCCATCTTCAAAATATGGCAGAAAGAGTTGCAAAATGCTCAAATAATACTTTTCGGGTGAGATGATGGGTGAGAATCGGGGATATCTTACAACTGCATCTTCCGTACGAGTACGCTTCTGAATATATCCCAGATCGTTATCTAATTTAAAGACATTTTTACTTCTTGGACTTGGCGTTTGGGATGCAGTTAAGATTCTATACTGAGAACAAAACGTTGCAAGACACATATTACTGAATTCTGTGTTTCTAGGTCGAGCTTTGTATCTGTCGAGCTTGCTAGGCATCCAAACATTGTCATCATCATCATTATCGTTATCTGGTCTGCTTTTTATAACGCTCAATGGTAAACTCATTCTGACAGGGTCGGGTCCAACAGGGATGAATTCCACTTTCCTAGAACATTCTTTCAATCTGAGACTGCAAACACGATAGACGCTTTCTTGAGCAGACACTTCACGATTTTGCATGTACACCTGGCCAAGTTTTCTCATGCTTTGCTTTATGCTCTCATTTCCGTCTTTCATTTCTGATAGTGTATGACTCAATAGCATTCCGATTTCTCTTTCAGCTTTTGACATGTAGGATACAATATAAGCCACGCATGCAAATACATTTGTTACAAACTGCAAATCCATGTTGGCGTTCCAGCTTCTTAGTAGACTTGGATTAAACTGGTTTACCCATACATCTTGTATTTGTCTTTTGATGATTATACTTTGTTGTGATGCTAATTCATTATGTGCATTTTCAAATTGATTTTGTGTAATGTCAAGCTCTTCAAAGAGATGGTTTACACTGTTGTACTCGATTCCATTGGATAATGCATCTTTAACTGAATTCAACAATTCCTTTGCATCAGCTTTAGTCTTTTCAGAAGCTTTAACTTGATCATTGTCCTTTTCCTTATTTTGCACTTTCCCACAATCTTTAGCTGAAATCTCTTCAACAGGTGTTACAATGAATGTTTTTTCAGATGGTGGTCTCGGAAATTAAATCTACATGCCTTCCCTGTTTTTGTGCAAGATTTAGAATGTTTCTTACTGTGTTGTTGGACCTTGCTTACTATTTCATGTAGTTCTTGATCTTCCTTTTCATCCGGTTTCTGGCAAGAAATGTATTTATCTACGAATTGTACGACATCATCATCTTTATCGATACCCAACTGTGGAGCATTATGAACCCAGAACAAGGCATGAATGTGAGGGGAACCACGAGCTTGATACTCTACTCTCCAAAATGAATCAACTATTTTACCAATCGGTGCAGCTGGAGATAAAATAACTCTCTTCATAAAAGTGTGAAATCTTTTATCAAACATTCTGGCAACTGTTACTGGATTCGATCTTAAAAGATTACATTTTTCTGTATAGTCTAATTCACTTGATTCCCTGGCGTCTCCTTTTGTCTAAGCAATGTATTAATTAATTCTGGCCATCTCATATCGGCAGATGAGAAAGAAGCAAACCATGTCGGCTTTCCAAGCTGTCGTACCATTGCCAGTACATCTTTTGTGTCTTTTGCCAGTACGGAGGTGTTCCACGAATTTGCTTTAGAAATTTATAGCCCTTGTCTGATTTTAGTATTTGTTTAACTTTCTCTGCATCTTTCAAATCTGAGGCAGTTATTAAGAGGAATCATCTTTTTTGTTTGGACTTTGCCTTAATGCGATAGAGACTTGGGATATAACCTGTTGAATTTCATAAATATATTGTGCATAAAAGATGTAATCTGTATTCTGAGCAAATCTGGTGTCCACATGCATCAGTCGGTTGTGCAGATAACGTCCTAATGTTATTTTTTCATCTCTTCTATCATGGTATGTTGGTTGACCTTTAGGAAATAATACTGGGAAACATTTGGCCTCATTGCTTTCATCTTGCAGAATTGATACAGGGCTTTTTCCTTCACAAGGAGCACAACATATTATGTCTTCAAAATACTGATCTAATATTTCCTGTCCAATATCTACTGGCTGGAGACACGAGTCTAACTGAATACCGCGTAATCGTTCTTCCATATCGTCTTCAGTGTCATTGTCATCTATTTTTTTGTGTACTTCACTGCTGTCTTGCATGTTTTCATTAGCATTTTTGTCTTTGGACAAAATATAATCAATTTGTTCTTCCATTTCCTTCAAACGTTTTGCTAAACGAGCTTTACCACCGATTTCCACTGCTTCTTCCTTTTCATTATCTTTTTCATTTCGTTCAAGTGAATTTTCCCATTTATCATTTACTGTAACATCAATATACCACTTATTATTTGCTTTTAAATACTGCAGAGCATTAAGCAAGTTAGATTTATCTACAAATTTGTACTCATAATAGCTTTTGTACGACAATTTTCGTTTCAGTTTAACACGGATCAATTGATCTTCAGTCTGTGGTCTTGGCAACATATCTACTGTTTCATAAGTGTTTGAAGGCACACACAACTGGGCCATGGACTCCATTTTGACCACCTTTAGGCAAGGCCATTAACTTCATGAAAGGGATATTCAATGCAATCAAATGCTGTTCTAAATTGTTCAGATTGGAAAGTTCTTCTGGAGCTTCATGTAGTTGTAAATTGTTCATATTTGCTTCTGCAGGTAATTTTCCAGCTTGCAATTTTCTATGACAGGTGAAGCATATCCATAGTGATGATCTGGCTGACTGGCCTATTAAACATTCTGACGGCATTCTGAATTGCAAACATGCAAATATTCTTCACTTATGCATGTCTGAATTTTATAATTGCTTTTTTTACATTTCAATACTTGGTTCTCAAAGAGAAGTTTTAAGCATACACAGCACACATATTCTGGGCCATGAGAAATTATCTTTCTAAATTCTTCAAGTACAATATCAAACTGACAATTTAACTGTTCAAGTACAGACCTTTTTCGATTTTGTTTTATTACATTTTGCCTATTTTTTTCCATTCTTTTATATTTCATTTTTAAGCTCATCAATTTCTTTTCCTTAAATTCTTTGACTTTATATCTAATTTTGGACAATATTTTCATATTTGCCTTTTTATATGTTTGAATTGTTTATTGTTCGATATAATTCCTTCATTTGTTTTTTTTCATTGTATCTTGTTTTTCCTTGAATTGTTCATCATTCTGATATTTATTTTTCATTTTACTCCTCATAGCTGTTTTAACATTTTCTTTGAATCCTTTATTTGTCAAATATTTTTGTTTATTTCTACACAAAATTTTCTTTTTATAATGCAAATCAGAATATTTGGTTTTCATAATATTTAGCTGTATGTTCCTGAAATTGGAATCCTCTTTATACATTTCTTTTTGTCTTTGTTTTACTTTATTTATTTTTTTCCATTTTATAGGTTAAATCATTTTTATATTTATTCTTCGCTTTAATTTTCTCATTTGCGAGTGAAAACACTTTTCCTTTTTCTTAATGATTTCATCTTTGGTCAGGGCTCGTTTTTCTCTCATTTGCTGTCTATTGCGCTTCCTAGTTTGATTATAACTTTGTCTGTTTTTACGTTTTTTCTTTCCATGGTCTACATTTTTAACATGAACTTCTCTGATTATTATTAATTCATCATTACTATCAGCACATTCGCTTGCATCAATTCTTAAGCTGTCGTTCTCATTCATTTTCACCAATTTGATTTTCAATTTCCTTGCCAAGGTCAACATCAATCGTGACGCTTTCGAGGTTACTCCATTTTCGTTTTCTGCTTAAGGTAGAGTTGGAATTCTGAACTTTGTTCACTAAATTCATCTATCAGAGTCATTTCCACATTTAGTACAATTTTTGGAGTCTCCTTTTGTTCATTTTCATATTCTGTTTTTATAGAGTCATTTCTTTCAGAAGACAACTATTATTTAGCTGTGATTCTTTTAATTTGGTTAAGCCAATTGTCACACTCTTCAGTTTTAATTGCTGACCGTTATAATGTACATCATGAATGGTTGTTTCATTTGCTTTTTCAGGGAAGAGAAATAAATTTGGGCTATCAATCATGTTTTGTGGGGAAACACTCTCATTCAATCTTTGAACTTCATCAAAGCTTTCACAATGTATGGAACATCCAGAGCTTCCAGACTGACTTTCACTGTGCCTATTTGACGAAGGAATTGGACTACAAACAAAATCCTGTAACTGTGGATAGCCTTTCAAGGTTTCATTCTTACTGGAAGCTTTTAGCACATACACTAGTTACTTCAAATGTGTATGGGGCATCCCTTGTTTTTGCTAACCTCATGCAATGCTTGTACACACCTTGCCAACTTGGAGTACTAAGTACGACACTGTCCGTTATCAATCAAGAAACCTCGACTGCTTCTGGAATGTGAATCAAATATAAAGAAACCATCTTGACCAGATAATACAATCAAAGTACTTCCAGCAAATGTCACAAAACATGCATCAGAATCAGTACAGAGTTCTTTTTCGCTTGCTTCAATGTCATCGAAAGAGACTGGGCCAATATCAATTCATCTCCATCTAACAATCCAGTGACTGGTTCACGACATACTATGTTAAACAATTCATCGACGCATCCAAATATTCAAATAGATCAGATATCAATAAGTATTCGTGGTCGAGTGAAGTGGATCGTCGTATGTAACGATATAATTCATCACCGTTGTTCAAAATCCTGTCTAGATCTGTACTTTTCCAATCATTGGCATTTTTTACCTTGCTATACAACAGTGCAGATAGTGAATTGGCAACACACTGCTTTCCACTTGAGTAACCAAATCTGGTATCACCTTGATTGAATGTCCCTTGGGCAACAAGCGTTATTTGTGTATGGTTTTGAAATGTTTCAGGAGTCTTATTCACTACTTCATCAATTTCTTCTTCTAACTGCCATTTGGATCTACACTTCTTGAACACATGCTTCATTTTAACACCAGCCTGATTTGATGGACATGGCAAGGTTCTCTTTGACGCTTTATCTTCTTTAGTTGTTCTTGTCTGTTCCAATGAATTGAAATTGACAAAATCTACAGATTCAACAACATTAAAGTGAACATTTCCTGTGTACAGTATATAAATTCCCTTATCAGATGTTACAATATTTATTCTTCCAGGTTTCTTTGCAGAGTACAATTGCCAACATGGTACTTGGTCATTGTATGAATAAATATCAGTATCGATTAAATTTGCTAAAGCACTCATTTCAGTATCTGTAGCCCACGTTCCGTCTTCCATTATTCCACGTTTCAGAACATATTCTCTGACTGTTCTATACTCTTGCCTCAATGTATTACTAAACATGTCCTTGGTTTGCAATAAATGTTTCACAGTGGCATTTCTTAGAATTGCATAATTACGCTCAGTTCCAGAAATTACATAGGAAATTGCGCGAAAGAAACAATTGCCATCACCAGTAATTTGTTTACTATGTAAAGGAACTCCAATAAAGCTATTTTTATCTAACCTTGAATCACAGCTTTTGCCTATATATCTGATATTCAGTTTTGAACAAATTTTCTGTTTGTCATTATTCTGGAGGGGTACAAATTCGAAATCTTTATCCGGTCTATCACGTAATCCAAGATCTGCTACAAATTCAACTTCTGTTTCTGTTTCATCAGTACATGTGTACATATTAGCATCTATTGCCTTTTCAATGTCTTCATCTTTGATATATGAATCTGAAGAAGATTCTAAAGGATTTATTGAATGAGCATCATCAATAAATGACATATCAGTATCATTGTCTGTACCATGTTTTAGTGTATCAAAGCTTCTATTCTTTAAGTCATTATCAAACACTGCATCTTCTTCTACACCATCTGAAACATATGAAAAAACATTTTTCATCATATCATCATTTTCCAATACTGATTCACAGACAATGTCTACTGGTTCATTTCTGGGCATATCTTTTGGTCTATCACAAACATTCAAAGGCATATTGCATTCTGGTGAAACACTTCTATCGAATAAATCATATCCAGGACTTGCGTCTGTATCACTATCAGATTCTATACAATTTCTTGCACACGAACGTTTCACTGGTATATGAACATCACTGCCACTATCATCATCTATTTCAATTTCCCTATTTTCATCAAAATTTGATTTCAACAGATTATTCTTTGAATCGGCCTGCACAACTCCATCTGAACCTTTGTTGTCTTTCATATTGCAAATATGCTGGTCTGAGTGTTTATCATTTTTACATGTATTTGTATCAAGTCCTTGGTCACCTGCATTCATTGATATCTTTGTATCCTGCTTCTCATTCTTTACTGCTAATTCTATTCCTTCATCTTTGTCAAATCTAATCTCCGATTTATCACAAGAGTGATTTCCATCAGTGCCTTTTTTCCCTTTGGAAGACTGACCTTTCTTGTTCCTTGCTCGACCTTTCTTGTTCTTTGCTTCTTTTTTCTTGCCACCAGCATGAACTCTGTACATTCGCAAATCCTTGATCTGTTCAAAAAGATTACGAGTGCATGCATGAATATCAACACATGAATCTGTTCTTGATCGAGTACTTGGCAAATAACTTGCTACGTCAGCCCAGGATCGTGTCTGCATCGTTTCAATTTGCACACAGGTCTCACTGTACAATTTCATTGAATATGGGGACTGCACACTGGATGCATATATAGCCAAAAGAGTTTCTGTATAAGATTGCAAACTGACATCTTCTTTTTTTACATTCTTGTTTTCCTTACATACATTTTTCTTTCGGTTTCCATTTTTTCTCTTACGACTTTCATAGAATGTCTTCATTGCTTTGCCGATGTAAGTCACACCTGGTTCCAAGACTACACCATTCACTGATTTTCTTTTGATTTTCCCGTCTGTTCGATGATCACCTTTTGATTTGGAATACAATTTTCTCTCTTTTATTTTCTCCATCCATTTTGTCTTTCTTGATTTTACAGTAACCCAGTCATCAGCATCATCTTCAAATTCTTCATTTGTCAATTGTTGATAATCTGATTGAGATGGATTTTTTGTGTCTATAGGATCAGGTTTACATCTGTCACAGTCACTCATTTTCATGTCATCAATACATCGCTTTTTCAGGCAACATACTGGATTTCTTTCCTCTTTGCATACCTCTTCTTTGATCTGGTACATTTTCTTCCATCCTTTTTGTTGGTTGATCGGCTTGGCATGTCAGTAACGCACTCTTCATCACCTTGATCCTCAAGAAGCTCGTATCTATTGAAATGAGAAGGGATGCATACTTTATCAAACATGCGATGAGCAACATTGTTATTTCCACACAATGAACAAATCCAAATCAATCTAATATCACTCAGTGTGTTCTCACAGGGAAATCCCATACAGGTCACATGAAAATGGTTTCTACAGAATTCACAAGTTGCATTACTCTCATTTTCTTTGATCTCATTGCTACATACACAACATTCATTCAGCTCTGAATTGATCATTGACATACTAGACAGTATATCTAGGATTTCATCCAGTACTTTCTTAAATTCAGCTGTATCCATTGTGGACAATGTCTATAAAAAACAAAAGCTGCCAAGATTCTACACTTTATTTTTTCTTCCCAGAATATGCACTTCACAATGTGTCTTTGTATGTGGATATTATGATCAATTTGCACTATAAGCTTTTATATCAACACTTTCAGTAACAAATCAGAAAAAATCAGAAAGTTCAATTGAGCTGTTTGAATTTTATCAACCCGTCTTTCCACTTCAACTCAATATGTATTGCCTTTTTCCACTCAATAAAGCTCAGCTAGCTTTCTAGTCCTGTATCCCCTGATCCAAATTTCCTTCTTACTCTCTTTATTACTTCTGTATATCCTGCCCTATTTAAACCCTCTTCTCTTTGCATTCAGTAAAGCCTACCCTCTTTGGATTTTTATCACTGTTCCAAATACCCTTCTTTCTCTACTACTTTTGTTTGATTAATTCTGCTTCTATCTCCTGCCCCAAATGCTCTTCCCTTTCAAGCTCACTTCTGCCTCCAGACTTTGTATACCTGATCAAATTTTCTTTCTCTCTTCACAACAATCAATCAAGTTCACATCTATTCATAGAATTCTTAAACTGGTTTCTCTTTTCAATGAATTTAGCTCACTTTCTTTGCATTCAATCAAGCTCACTCTGTATTTCTTCTCTCAATCAAAGTCACTTATAATTTTTTTCGTCTCCTCGCAATCAATCAGACTCACTTTTGTACCTAGACTATCTATCTCCTAACCAAACTTTCCTTCCTTTTCTTTTTACAACCACTTACTTGCACTTTTATATACGCTCTCAAATCTTTGTCCTCTTCGCAATAAATTCAGCACTCTTTGCATAAATTCAAAGCTTAGTCACTTGTATTTCTCAGATCCGTGTGCTTGGTCGATTTTCCTTTGCGCTTTTATTCTTTTCCAATCAACCAGTCAACTGAATTTATATCACTCACATGCAAATTGCCAGTTGATCTCTTTCTACACAATAAGAGAATTGCAATGATTCCAGCAAAAAAATCAAGAATTTCTCATGAGTTTTTGTCTTCTGTCGTATTCAAGGCTGTTCAGTTTTATGTTCTTTGCTTTCTGTTCAAATTTGAAATTTCAATGATTTCCAAGATCTCAATGATTCTGTTTTTACAGAATCAAGAAATTGGAATGATTCTGTTTTTACAGAATCAAACTGGCAATGATTCTGTTTTTACAGAATCAAGAATTGGAATGATTCTGTTTTTACAGAATCAAACTGGCAATGATTCCGATTTTACAGAATCAAAAAATTGGAATGACTCTGTTTTTACAGAATCAAACTGGCAATGATTCCGTTTTACAGAATCAAGAATTGGAATGATTCTGTTTTTACAGAATCAAACTGGCAATGATTTTGTTTTTACAGAATCAAGAATTGGAATGATTCTGTTTTTACAGAATCAAAGTGGCAATGATTCCGCTTTTACAGAATCAAGAAATTGGAATGATTCTGTTTTTACAGAATCAAAGTGGCAATGATTCCGCTTTTACAGAATCAAGAATTGGAATGATTCTGTTTTTACAGAATCAAAGTGGCAATGATTCCGTTTTACAGAATCAAGAATTGGAATGATTCTGTTTTTACAGAATCAAACTGGCAATGATTCCGCTTTACAGAATCAAGAAATTGGAATGATTCTGTTTTTACAGAATCAAAGTGGCAATGATTCCGCTTTTACAGAATCAAGAAATTGGAATGATTCTGTTCTTACAGAATCAAACTGGCAATGATTCCGTTTTTACAGAATCAAGAAATTGGAATGATTCTGTTTTTACAGAATCAAACTGGCAATGATTTCGTTTTTACAGAATCAATTAATGGCAATGATTCCTTCTGGAATCAAGTAAAGTCAATGATTTCTTTTGGAATCAAAGGTTGATACAACCAGAACCTGCAAATAAAACCAAAGAAAACAAGAAAATTGCATTCAGTTAAAAAGAAAGGTGCCAAACTATAAAAAAAAATTCCCAAATTCATTTTACGTTTTCTCTCCATATAAAACTTGAACCCTTTTTCAAAATAGTTATGAAATGTTTTATGTAAAACTGTACAATGTATCTACCAAGTGTAATTATCAATGCTCTTTCCAACTTGGTTGAACATAGTGAGAAGAAGAATTTCAAATTTCAAAATATTGATTTTTAAAATCAATTTGACAAAGAGATGTAACAAATAAAATACAAAGTTGATGATTATTATAACCCTATCAGTAACCCGAACGGTTACCATATGCGGGTATGGGCGGGTTAACTCCAGGGAGCTCCGCAGCCGCCAAAGGCGGCAGAGCTCCAGATCCTACATAGAAAAACGATTCAAACAGCGGGTTTGGTCATATTTTTTCGAAATGTAAAGAAGTAGTAATTAAAATTTTGACTTACAATGTTTTTCAACTCTTCTGGGCATCGAGTCAACCTAAAATTATAATTTGAAGATGTCTTCGATGGGAAAAAGGGTGATTCCTTGTCCTAAACCAATTTATCCATGTTGTATATCATCGATTCAACACAGCGAAGAGAAAGTACGCATGCTCAGTAGCGGCGCAGCACATATGAATAACATGTTGAATCGACGATATACAACATGATAAATTGGTTTAGGACAAGGAATCACCCTTTTTTCCATCAAAGACATCTTCAAATGATAATTTCAAGTGGTTGACTCGATGCCCAGAAGTGTTTGTGATTTTAGACCCCACGCCAATTTACGCTACGCTCTACCTGATCGTAAATACTTTGACCCCATAAGCGTTTTTGCTTATTACGCCACTGCTGGTCGACGTTACGTACCAATATTTGGCTCGCATAATTTCAAATTTTGGCCTCCTCCAAGAAATCCTGGATCCGCGCCTGCCCACCCCTGCGGTGCTCCACTCCCTTGCAGTGGTGCCACGCCCCCAAACCGTTGACCGTATACGTACCACTTTAAAATTCCTTCCGACGCGCCTGTTTACACCATAATACTTATTTAGATTTTTTAATTGTATAACTGGTAAGTTTAATGGAGTTCCTGATGTGAATACTGCCCGACCATCACTAAAATTTGACCTAACCGGGCATCATCTGGTAAGTCCGGCACAGTACATAACAATAATGTATTTCATTCATGCTAAGAGGGGGATCCCTCAAAGAAAGACGGCCACCAGGCTTCTGAGCGGGTCACCATAGAGTTGAACAGTGCCCCTAGACTTCATTCATGCTCGGAGCAGTCGGAAGGAGCTCCCAATGGTGAGACAGAGCCTCCGGGCCTCAGAGATACTTGGAGGGGCTTTAAATAGATGAGCAAAGTACGGTCTCATGATATGCTCATTATGCTGAGAGGGGTTCTCTTAAAGGGCGCCCTTAGACTTCATTCATGCATGCTCGGAAGGGGCTCCCAATGGTGAGACAGAGCCTCCAGGCTTCAGAGATACTTGGAGGGCTTTAAATAGATGGGCAAAGTACCCGGTCTTATGATATGCTGAGAGGGGATTCTCTAAGAGTGCGGTGCCCTTAGACTTCATTCATGCATGCTTGGAAGAGGCTCCCAAAGAGATGGACAAATGGGCAGAAAGTGCAAGATTGCCCCTGAATTAATCAAGCCCCCATCCCATCCCATTTATATAGGACCTGTCTTAAGCAAGCACCCCTCCCCCCTTCCCTCCCTTGGCTACGCCAATCAGAAATTGTAGTTTGTTTTTATTTTATTTTTATTAAGCAATTATATTTTTTTTCTTTAATTAATATAATAGAGCCTCATTAAGTTAGCCCCTTAGTTAGTTCTGAAAGGTTACGCCAAATTAAGCACATGGGACTGAGCTCATGATCAGCCGATCCGATCAACCGATCCGATCATCAAGGTCAGTTTAATACAGCATTACGGTTTACCACTTGGCAAAAAAGCTAAAAAACTTCTATATTCTGACCTCAAGTCTAAAAATGTTTATGATTGCAGAGCTTGACCTGCTTGACACATGCCCATGTGCCAAATATGAAAGTGGTTGATTGAATAATAAAGAAATTACAGCCTATGCATGGGAACACCAAAATAGTTTGGGCTTCCCTTGGGCCTGGGCCTGGCTAAGGCCTTATTAGGGTTAGGCTAAGCTTTGACTTAAGTTTAACTGTTTGTTAATGGCAAAAGAGTCGAAATACGCTGTGGGGCCAAAAATTCTGGGCGAGCACAAATAAGTTCTGTCCACTACAATCAGTTGTAGTTCGTTATTCATTTTCAGCTAAAAAACCTCTTTTTGATGAGATAATCGACGAAAGAAAATTTAACTTAACTGAACTCTTTCCATCGATCTCTCTCAGCTCGCGATCGATATCCACCATATACACACCACGTACGTATGCGCCGTACGTACATTTGTACGTAACAGGCATGCGCTGTTGGCACGGGGCTCTGAACGGGTACATTTGGAATAAGCCCCCCGTATGTGCCATTTGGTCGCGTTATCTGACCTGACGCGCCTTAACAATCCAACGCACCTTTTCAGAAAACCGGGAAGGGGGCAACGCGACGCGACGCAAACTACTATAAGCCCATTCATCGTGGTCCCGAACCATTCCTTTCACACACTACCCCATATATGCCGTACTTTAGTTCAGTCTATGTATAGAGCCTAGAGACGGTAAGATCAGACGAGCCAGATGTAATCTCAGCAGAACCGTCGATATCATTATCAGACTCAGTCAGAGACTGAACTTAATTGAGCTTTCGGTCTAGAAATAATCTACCGTACTATTCTACCCTTCATTTTCATGTCTAGATTATTTTAAATTATACTGTTGCTCTCAGGTCTCTATACTTACAAACTCGTGCCGGTTGACCACTCGCAGAAATCAGATCAGAAAGTTAAGAGCGCTGTGTAAAAAGGCTTTGATGCAAATACAACTCAGGAACTGATAAGTGATATGAGTATGACGCAGCTACCTATTAATTGTTACATGTATACAAGTACAGTACATATCGGTACGGTACGTGTGCAATGAATCGGCCAAATCATTACCAGTTCGCCCTACAGACAATTCGCCTAGCTACACTCGTCCAGTATATTTCTCGCGCATATAATTTCTCACGAATCGTTATGTAGGCGCTAGGCACGAATGATTATTTTCGAGGTGATAAAATCACAAACAATGTAATAAAATGCCTAATTTTGCGTGTTATATCTATGGGAGGAAATGTCAATAGTTTGCGTACTACCCTATGGGAAATCTGATACCTTGTCGTGTATTAAACCTATATAGGATTGATCTCCAAAGTCTGCTACTTTATCAAATTGTCCTATTTCTATGATGTTATAGTCTCCTTCCCAGACGTTTATATTTTCCAGTTATTCAGCCCAGTTAATTGCAATGTTTACTTCTCTCCCACGGACATAGAATTGTTTACCTGTCTATTTTCTCTCTTTCTCTATATTCAATTCTATAATATGATGGAAATATTGAATGCATCGTTCTCCATTGCATCTCTCTCTCTCTCTCTCTCTCTTGCTCTATTTCCCTTCCCCTCTCTTGTTCTGCCCCTCTCCTTCTCTTGCTCTGTCTCTGCATCTCTCTCCCTCTCTCTCTCTCGATCTACTCTCTCACGTACCTCTCCCTCTCTCGCTCTTGCTCTGTCTCCCTCTATCTCTGCCTCTCTCTCTTTACTATCTCAACCTCTCCCTTTCCCGCCTGTGCATGGCTCTCGTCAAGCGCATGCATTCTGATTCCTCTTTTATCCCTCTGGCTCTGTCCAGCTCATTTATTTTTTACATGACTATATACCCCATCTCCCTCTAGCTCTCCTTCTCTATATCTATCTCCTGCCATATATTTCTATTTCTAGTTATTTATTTATTTATTAGGTGATCTGTCATTGACAGATCACCTATTATTTTGTCAGAATTTTCTTTCTTTATTATTATTTTTATTTATTAGGTGATCTGTCATTGACAGATCACCTATTGATTTTGTCAGAATTTTCTTTCTTTATTATTATTATTTATTAGGTGGTCTGTCAACGACAGACTACCTATTGATTTCGTCAGAATTTTCTTTCTTTATTATTTCTTCCGTACACTTTTTTGTGTAAACGTTTACTCGAAATCGACATGGTCAATTTCCTTCAATTTCTGTCAGTCATCAGGCCCTATAATATCAAGTTCAAGTAACTTCTCAAGGTCATGGAGTCATCGTGACGTCATCCAGGCGCCATTTTGTGATATTTTCTGAAAATCACAAACGATCATATCTTCATAACGGAAAGTCATTTCTCATTCATATTTATCATGATCAAGGTCAATATCCGTCCGGTCAATTTCAGGTCAATAAACGCGCGCGCGTACGTCCGCGCGTCAGCGCGCAAATTTAAAATGCTCAAAATCGTCTCAAATTCATTTTGCATACGTTTCAGGCCATTTTAAGCATTTCGCAAAACGCGCACACGCGAATTTGCGCGCGTTTTCGTTCGTGACGGCCGAACGAAAAATAATTCGCCAAATTTTTTTGACATGATATTCCTCATTTTTTCCGAACAATTTGATACCATGTTTATCTTTTATGACCATTAATAACGGAATGAGCGTCCGTTCAAGATAACATGTCCGTGCGCGCGATCTCTTGTAATACATAGCATATATGGGCAAAAACATGCCTATACAAAACTCATTGTAACTCTTCAGAATGGATGGATACCCCAATTTTTTTCATATTTGGATAGATTATGAGTCGGAGATATGATTTCATGTCTCATTTGACCATTAATATCTCATGACGTCATCATAATGGCCTCCGAACTCAAAATTTCAATTTGCATATTATGACGTCAGCATATTTTTGGAAAATTGATTGTATCTCTGTAAATATTGATCGATTTTCTTCCAAATTTTGATATGTTGTAGCTGAGACAATTCTCTACAAGATAAGTGCACATCATTTTTCATTTTGATGACGTCATCATGGTGAAAATTTCATTTGAAGGCGACATGTCAGAATTTTCTTAATTTGCGTGTTATGTCTATGGACGGTGAATTTCGTTCACATCATGAATCTACATGACATTAATCTTTGAGCACTATCTAGCTTATTTGTGCTCTTTTTCTCCCAAATTTTGGTATGTTATAGCTGAGACTATAAGCTATAAAAACCGTGCTTTTGGTTTTGATCAGATGTTGGGATCATGTCAAAACTTTCAATTGAAAGTTGAAATTGCGAATTCGGTAGAACTTTGCAGGAACCATGCATTAGGTGATACGTACGTATTATTAGGTGGTCGACAGACTACCTATTGATTTCGTCAGAATTTTCTTTCTTTATTATTTCTTCCGTACACTTTTTAGGTGATCTGTCATTGACAGATCACCTATTGATTTTGTCAGAATTTTCTTTCTTTATTATTATTTTTATTTATTAGGTGATCTGTCATTGACAGATCACCTATTGATTTTGTCAGAATTTTCTTTCTTTATTATTATTAGGTGATCTGTCATTGACAGATCACCTATTGATTTTGTCAGAATTTTCTTTCTTTATTAGGTGATCTGTCAACGACAGATCACCTATTGATTGTCAGAATTTTCTTTCTTTATTAGGTGGTCTGTCAACGACAGACTACCTATTGATTTCGTCAGAATTTTCTTTCTTTATTATTTCTTCCGTACACTTTTTTGTGTAAACGTTTACTCGAAATCGACATGGTCAATTTCCTTCGAATTTCTGTCAGTCATCAGGCCCTATAATATCAAGTTCAAGTAACCTTCTCAAGGTCATGGAGTCATCGTGACGTCATCCAGGCGCCATTTTGTGATATTTTCTGAAAATCACAAACGATCATATCTTCATAACGGAAAGTCATTTCTCATTCATATTTATCATGATCAAGGTCAATATCCGTCCGGTCAATTTCAGGTCAATAAACGCGCGCGCGTACGTCCGCGCGTCAGTGCGCGCAAATTTAAAAATGCTCAAAATCGTCTCAAATTCATTTTGCATACGTTTCAGGCCATTTTAAGCATTTCGCAAAAAAACGCGCACACGCGAATTTTCGCGCGTTTTCGTTCGTGACGGCCGAACGAAAAATAATTCGCCAGTTTTTTTTGACATGATATTCCTCATTTTTTCTGAACAATTTGATACCATGTTTATCCTTTTATGACCATTAATAACGGAATGAGCGTCCGTTCAAGAAACATGTCCGTGCGCGCGAGCTCTTGTAATACATAGCATATATGGGCAAAAACATGCCTATACAAAATCCATTATAGCTCTTCAGGATGGATGGGACCTCAATTTTTTTCATATTTGATAGATTATGAGTCGGAGATATGATTTCATGTCTCATTTGGCCATTATATATCGTGACATCATCATAATGGCCTTGGAACTCAAAACGAATTTGCATATTATGACGTCAGCATATTTTTGGAAAATTGATTGTATCTCTGTAAATATTGATCAATTTTCTTCCAAATTTCGATATGTTGTAGTTGAGACAATTCTCTACAAGATTAGTGCACATCATTTTCATTTTGATGACGTTATCATGGTGAAAATTTCATTTGAAGATGACATGTCAGAATTTTCTTAATTTGCGTGTTATGTCTATGGACGGTGAATTTCGTTCACATCATGAATCTACATGACATTAATCTTTGAGCACTATCTAGCTTATTTGTGCTCTATTTTCTCCCAAATTTGGGTATGTTATAGCTGAGACTATGGGCTATAAAAACCGTGCTTTTGGTTTTTGATCAGATGTTGGGATCATGTCAAAACTTTCAATTGAAAGTTGAAATTGCGAATTCGGTAGAACTTTGCAGGAACCATGCATTAGGTGATACGTACGTATTATTAGGTGGTCTGTCAACGACAGACTACCTATTGATTTCGTCAGAATTTTCTTTCTTTATTATTTCTTCCGTACACTTTTTTGTGTAAACGTTTACTCGAAATCGACATGGTCAATTTCCTTCAATTTCTGTCAGTCATCAGGCCCTATAATATCAAGTTCCAGTAACCTTCTCAAGGTCATGGAGTCATCGTGACGTCATCCAGGCGCCATTTTGTGATATTTTCTGAAAATCACAAACGATCATATCTTCATAACAGAAAGTCATTTCTCATTCATATTTACCATGATCAAGGTCAATATCCGTCCGGTCAATTTCAGGTCAATAAACGCGCGCGCGCGTACGTCCGCGCGTCAGTGCGCGCGCAAATTAAAAATGCTCAAAATCGTCTCAAATTCATTTTGCATACGTTTCAGGTCATTTTAAGCATTTCGCAAAAAAACGCGAAAACGCGAATTTTCGCGCGTTTTCGTTCGTGACGGCCGAACGAAAATAATTCCTCCTAGTTTTTTTTGACATGATATTCCTCATTTTTTCTGAACAATTTGATACCATGTTTATCCTTTTATGACCATTAATAACGGAATGAGCGTCCGTTCAAGAAACATGTCCGTGCGCGCGAGCTCTTGTAATACATAGCATATATGGGCAAAAACATGCCTATACAAAATCCATTATAGCTCTTCAGAATGGATGGGACCTCCAATTTTTTTCATATTTGATAGATTATGAGTCGGAGATATGATTTCATGTCTCATTTGGCCATTAATATATCGTGACGTCATCATAATGGCCTTGGAACTCAAATACGAATTTGCATATTATGACGTTAGCATATTTATGGAAAATTGATTGTATCTCTGTAAATATTGATCGATTTTCTTCCAAATTTTGATATGTTCTATCTGAGACAATTCTCTACAAGATTAGTGCACATCATTTTCATTTTGATGACGTTATCATGGTGAAAATTTCATTTGAAGATGACATGTCAGAATTTTCTTAATTTGCGTGTTATGTCTATGGACGGTGAATTTCGTTCACATCATGAATCTACATGACATTAATCTTTGAGCACTATCTAGCTTATTTGTGCTCTATTTTCTCCCAAATTTGGGTATGTTATAGCTGAGACTATGGGCTATAAAATGTGCTTTTGGTTTTTGATCAGATGATGGGATCATGTCGAAATTTTCACTTGAAAGTTGAAATCGCGACTATGCTAAGGCCGTTTGTCAGCTTTGCTTGTTAATGTCTATGTGAATATTTTGGTATAGTGGTTAAAGCACTTGCCTCCCATTCAATCGACCCAGGTCTCGATTCCTGGTGGGTCATTTTTTTTTATTTTTGGTTCTGTTTTTACATATGATTTTATGATCTTCTTCCACTATCATAACATATACAATCACAAACAATGTAATAAAATGCCTAATTTTGCGTGTTATATCTATGGGAGAAGAATGTCAATCGTTTGAGTACAACCCTATGGGAAATCTGATTCCTTGTTATTGATTAAACCTATAGTGTTAATCTGTCTATTGGTTAAGAAACTAGAAGTGGAATGGAAATGCTTGGACAAAAGCATTCAGCATGGAAATAAGACACTACCAACTAAAAAGAAACCAGCAAAACAACCATGATGACAGAAAAGTTTCTGAACTCAAAAATTTGTTA